>SNQJ01S0018712.1:75676-92567 GCA_010110895.2 Picea sitchensis
CCATAAATAAGGTTGGCCCAAAAGAACATCACAAACTTCGAGAGGAGCAACATCACACAATACCTCATCTTTGAAGGGCTTGATGTCGTATGATAGTCGACATTGTTGGCTGACACAGAGATCGCTTCCTTGGCGGAGCCATCCAATGGTGTAGGTTTGTGGGTGTGGCGTTGTTGGCAGGGCCAGCCGCTTGACGATCTCTGCCGAGATGAGGTTCTTTTGGCTCCCACTATCAACAATTAAGTGTAATGTGGTGCCTTTTACCCACATCTGGGAATGGAAGAGGCACTCTCCTTCTTCTGGCTTGTCTGGTTCACCATGCTGGAGCTTGGTGGTAGCAACGGTGGCACTGGGTTCTGCGTCAATGATCCGTCTTCCTCTTTCTGGTTCTGACTTAGAGTCAGAACCTGCATCTGATTCAGAGGCTTTCATTTCAGCCACCAGCGTCTGCTTTGAGCGACAGTTAGCAGTGTTATGCCAAGGGCTCTTATGGAAGTCGCACCACTTCCCAGTATCTTTCTTTGTCTTTCCAGTGTCCTTCTTTCCTTGTGGCTTGGACTGGTTGTCCTTATACGTGCATCTTTTCTCTGTCCTTTGTTCTATGGGTTGGGGCCACTCTTTCCTGGCTTTTGTTGTGAGGTTTTCCCCGACCCTAATTGTCGTGTCTTTTGTTTGAGATTTTGCTTAATTTTGACGGCATATCGGTAGGCCACGCCCAAGGATGAGATGTCCAGAAATTCCATTTTGGTCTATATGTATCTATGCAGAGCACCGCGATACTTGAGCACCAGATGTCTCTCCGAATCTCTGATACCCAGCTTGGTGCGCAAGGTATGGAAGATATTTGTGAAATCTGGCACTGCTTGGTCTCTTTCTTGCCGCAGTGTGGTCCATTTGGTATACAAGTCATCATAACTTTCGACAGGGTAGTATTGCTCCTTAATAGCATCTCTGAAGGATTCCCAGGTGGTCGTGACTGTAAATAATGAAGGTTCATCTGTTTCCTTTTGTTCACATAAAGTTTCCCACCAATCTTTGACAAGGGGAACACCTTTGAGGAGCACACAAGTAATCTTTTCTCTATTCGAAAAGTTATGGACAAAGAAATACCCTTCAAGTAGATTCAACCACTTGTCTATAACATCTGCATCTATCTAACCTTCAAATATAGGAATATCGAAGTTTATTTATACCTTGAAGGGGGCGGTGCTTCCGCTCGAAGAAGATGCGTCACCTGTTGGTAGTCGTCGAAGGATTTGCGCGAAATTATCCATCATCTCATTCCTTTATTGTGTGAGGGATTCCTCAATCAACAGTTTGAAAGGATCTCCTGTCCCGTCATCTTTCTTTTCTCCTTCCATGAGAGGTCACTTGGGTGTGCGAGAGATTTTGTCCTCAAGAGAAACAAGCCCGAGACCCAAATCTTTGTACTTCGACCTCGTTGGGGACATGCATTAAGACGACAAGGAGCAGACCGCTATGATACCACTGATCTGGATTTTATGAGCAAAATGAAATGACTACAGATTATTACCAAATGCTTAACACAGAATAATAGAGATACAATAAAATTGGTTTTCTATTCAATAAGGAAATAAGCTGAAACTGTAAAATGCAGTGGAAAACAAGCTCACTGGAATGGTGGCATCTTATCTCTGAGAAGAGATGTGATGGCTGCGCTCATTCGCAAGAAGATGATTACAATGAGGCTCTCAGGCCTTTTTACAATAAACATGAGTTTCAAAAACCTTAAACATCCAAAAACCCTAAACATTCAAAAACCTNTTTCATACGATCTCCGTTTTAGGCATATGATAGCCCATTGGAAATATCTATCCAAGGAATACAATAGTTGCACAAAATTTCATGATTGCAACATACCCCCAAAAACGTTGTTTAGGGCCTCAAAACGGCTCCGAAAGTTTAGGACCTGAAAAAATGCTAAAAATAGTAAATTATTAAAATTGCTAGAACGCTATTTTGAGCCAGCTGGGAAAGGTGGGTGGCCACCGATATCCACCTCGATCATCTAGATCCAAGATATGATTGATCTAGACATTTATCTGAGATCCATTTCCAGGGGCCCAAGAGATTTTTTATTTGATAAGATGAGTCGAGTGTTTTAGGAGACGCCAAATTGGGGAGCCAGGAAGCTGAGGAGGGGAAGAAACCAAGCAACAAAGTCTTGGGGTGTTGAAATATTTAGCGACAAGAGCAACTTACCACCATTCTGGAGGACCTGAGATAAGACGCTAGTCAATTTTTTATCCTAAAGCTGAATTCATTAGACTTGGGTCTCTGATGGATAGATATCCTTTGTTGAAAGGTTGGAAAACATGTTTCCATTTGAGAAGCTGGAATTTCTTTGTGTTAGTTTGCCCCCCAGCCCAAAGGAAACTTCAAAGAGCTTTGGAATTTTTTTCAAAAATATTTTTGGGAGTGAACATTCCGAAACACTGAAAGATGGATAGAGAGGAGAGGACATAATTTAGGAGCACCATTTTTCCAGCTAGGTTAAGCCAACGTCCTCCCCAACTTTGGATATGTGAGAGGATTTTTTCAATGATATCCAACCAGGAAAAATAACCATAGGAATTTAGGAAAATAGGCATTCCTAGATATTTGAAATGAGTCCAAGTGATAATGAAGGGAAATTTGAAGATTCTAGAGATGTGATCTCTAATGTGTCCTAGAACATTCCAACCATAGATCTTACATATGGAATTTTTCAGTTTACCTTCAGAAGTAGAGAGAAAGGAGTCTATAACTTTTTAAAAATGTTTGGCGATAATTGTAGTAGCTGCTCCCAAGAGAAGAGTATTGTCATCAAATTGGGAGTGATTTAATTCCTTGACGCCCTGAGCTATAAGTAAACCATGAAGTTTTCCAATCCTTCTTTCTTCTTCTAATTTACGACTGGAGGAATCAACTAAAAGGATATATAGGTAGGGGGAAAGATGGAAAGCTTATCTTAGGGCTCTGCTAGCTTTGAAGAAACGAGAGGGATGACCATTTACCAGCGGATTTATCCAAGGAGAACCAATGCAAACATTGATCCAATTGATAAAATCATCTGAGAATCCATAGGATTTAAGTACTGAAAAAAGAAAAGAATGTTTGACATGGTCAAAGGCATTTGCCATATCCAGTTTGATAACCATTCCCGAGTCTTTGTTCCTCTTTCTAGAATGAATTGCTTTCTGTACCAGTACTATATTGTCTATAATCTGTTTATTTTTGAGAAAGCCTCCCTGATTTTCTGTAATAAGCTTGGACATAAAATGTTTTAAGCGATTTCCTATGATTTTTGTGAGGATTTTGTAAGAAGAGTTGTAGAGGGAAATTGGCTGAAAGCAAGATAAGTTTGAAGTATTAGTTTCTTTAGGAATGAGGGCTAAGAAGGTTGAGTTTGTGGCACCTCCTAGTTTATGCTTTTGTAGAGTATAGTTCAACATTTTTTTGAGATCTCTCTTTATAATGGCTCAGAAATGGAGATAAAAACTAATTGGAAAGCCGTCAGGACCCGGGGCTTTGTCTGGGTCCATTTTCCACACCACTTTGACATTTTCCTCTCCTTATATCTCCTTCACTAGTTGGGAATTGTCATGTTCATAGATGAGGTCTGGGATATTATCGAGCAATGCTTGCGTGTCTTCCTCTGATCCTTCTTCATTAGGTTGCTAATAAAGTAACTCAAAGTGCTGTGATGCTCCTTCCTTGACTTGTTCAAAGGTATCCAGTTGCTTCCCAGAGCTTGAAAGGATACTTGTAACTATATTTTTCTTCCTCCTATTTTGAGCTTGCTTGTGGAAGAAGGAAGTGTTTGAGTCCCCTGTTTTTAACCATAGAATTCTCGACTTCAGTCTCCAATGCTCTTCTCCCTTGCACATTGAGGACTGAAGTTGATGATAAACTTATTTTTTTTGTGTCAGAAGAGTTTCAATGACTTCTTATTCTTCTATTCTCCGCTGGATACTTGAGAGGATACCGACCTTCTCTATTCTTTCTTGATGCAGAGGAGTGAAGGAGGATTTCACCCAATCTTTAAGAGTTAGTTTTACTGTTTTTAGCTTGCTTTCCCAGATGTAATTAGGGGACCTAGAAAAGGGGGAGGACCACGCTTGCTGAATGAGAGAGAGAATAGAGGGATTGTCGATCCAAAGGGGGTTAAAATAGAAGGGAAGGGGACCAAAGTTATGAGGATTACTAAAAATCAAAGAGATAGGCTTATGATCGAAAATGACTGAAGGAAGAATAAAGGAGGAGACGTTGAAGGAGAAGAGGAGGAAACTACTACTAATAAGGAAACAATCCAAGCTGGAAGCTACACGGCTAAGATCATAGTGCCTATTGTTCTAGGTGTATTTCCCTTCAGTGCGTTTAATATCTTGGAGGTCTCGGTTCAAAATGAGATCATAGAGTTTTTCAGAGAAAGGGTCTCTGACTATACTTCCTCCTTTTTTTGCTCTTGAGTTAAGGTGAGTATTGAAGTCACCCCCAATTATGCATGAAGTGAGATCCATAGAAATTTTGAGTGCAGATAGGGAGTTCCAACAGGTTACTTTTTCAGCATATATATTAGGCATATATATGTTGACGATTGAGACAAAATTGTTGGATTCTTTATTTTTAAGAACTGTGAGAAGCCAATGTTGAGTGGTTTGTGTTACCTCAATTTTCCATATCTTTTCATCCTAGAGAGTGGAAATTCCACCAGAGGCACCATGTGAGCTTACAACTGCTCCATCGTAGTTTTTGAAGACTTTTTGTTGTTGTTTCTAACACAACCTTTTCCTCCATTTTTGTCTCTTGGAGGAGAATTACAGAGGGTTTGGCTGTAGCAATAAGATATTTTAGGGCTTCAGCTTTGGATCTATTACCAAATCCCCTGTAATTCCATGAGAGAAAATTCATTGACGAGGTGTGGAAGAGGCCCGACTGCTAGGGGCTAGGAGATTTGAACCTTTATTTATCCTCTACGATTTGATATGTTCAATGAGATTTCTATGGATTATTGTTTTCCTTGGGCCTTCTCCTTTGATGCCGCCTCTTCTCTTAAATCTTTGTTAGATTTTCACCCAGACTTTCTGGGTTTTTCCAATGGGAGTTCCCCTTCTTCCATTTCTTGATTTGACTGTTTTTTCGAAGGGGGGGAGGTCCTGGGTTGGATTTTCCTCAAGTTCTTGAGGATCCTTGTCTTGGTTGAATTCATGAAAACTTTCCTCTTCTCCTAAATCTCTAGTTATTCTTTCTAGAGATGAAGAGGTAGAATGGGCCAAATGTTCCACCACTGGACCGACTGGCAGATCTTTCCTAGAAGAGGGTTCACCCAGAATTTCAAAAGAGCTTCTGGAAGGTGAAGGGGGAATGATAGGGGAAGGAATGGGGGCAAGTTTCTTTGGAGGATGTTTTTAGTTACTAGAGGGTTTTGACGAGAGGTTCCCTCTTTGGGAGTGAACCCTGAAGGACCAGGGGTGGATCCAAACCGTTTTCGAGAATTGCCTTTTTTCCTTACTTGCTGCCATCCTTCTTCCCATTGTGGAGTATCTGTTTGCTAAGATTTTTTATTATTCAAACAATTTTTGGAAAAAATGGCCATATTCATGACAACTCTTGCATTTGAACGAGAGTTGTTCATAATCCATCTTTTGAATGTAAGTCCAATCATCCAGCCTTAGTTTTATTGCTTCTAGAAGTCCTTTTTCCAGATCAACCTCCACACAAATCCTTGCACAAGAGTGCATACTAGACTTGGTTTTGGCTCTATCAATGAATTTTCCCAATGTATCCCCAATGCTTTTTAAACTTCACCCAACAATCAAAGGTTAAATGCGAAAGCCACACCCAGATTAGGATGACTGAGTGGATATCATTATTTGGATCAAAGTATAGTGTCCATTTGTTTAAATATATACCTCTAGTGATGAAAAAGTAAGGGCCATTCCTAAAGATGATATCTCTATCCTCTTTGTACTCAAAGTAAAAAATATAGAAATCCTTACCGCAGAAAAAGTGATTCATATGCCCTTGAATCAGAGGATGCTGGTACCGTTCAATCCAAAGATCTATTTGACGAGAAGACGACCATAATCCCATGAATTGGCCGACGAACGCTCTGGAAGTGAATGAGATAGCCTTTCTTTGATCAATGACACACATAATGGCCACTTCTAGTATTTGATTTAGTTTCTTCACGAACTGGGAATACATTGGCTGAGTTGGGGGGATTTCTAAGGATCCTACTAAATAATTGAAAGCATCAACATCATTTTCAAAATCTGGCGGAGGATTCGGATTCAGAGGATCCATTGAGGCAGGAAGGGAGGTGGGGAGAAACGAGGGTTGCAACGATGAACTAGGGTTCACAGGATGTAGAGAATAATTACTATGTTATAAAAATTAAAGGACATGGGGGTGGGATTTGATCCACTTATGTGTGCACGGGTCATGATATCATTTTTAATATAATATCTCTGGGTGCAACCACATGTTTGACCACTACCTCAAGGTGCCCCCATGGCTTCAAGTTAGGCCCTCATGGGAATTGAAACTTTCCCAATGGTGAACAACTCCTCGCTTTCCACCATTGGATTCAACTCGTTTGGGCGGCTTGACCGTAACCTTAAAAATAGATTATTATTATTATTATTTTAATACTTTGAAGTGCTCTTTTTCTGTTTCCATGGGACAATGAAATACTTTTTTTAAGTTTAAATAATTTAAACAAGACTAAATAAAGAACCAAAGTTAAACCTTTAATATGTGAACGAAAACGAAAAAGAAATCATTCACATTTTACTAGATTGTTTAAAAAATAACATGTATTAATTCTATTTTATATATCAAAAGATCAATAGTGGTGAGGGTACTCTTCGTCACATGAATTTATTTTACTATCAATTTATTAAGTGGATGTAAGTGAAAGTTTGTTCACAAGTATTGTGGGCCTAAATTTTACTAACATAAGTGCATTAGGTGTTTTTTATTTTTTTTAATAGTAATTTGGTTAGATTTTATATTAGAGAGAGTCACAACTAAACTGAACAATGATGTAATATATACGTTTTAAAAATTTCTCATAGTTTTCAAGAAAAAAACAAGTATAGCCAAGTCCATTGTTTTCTTCTTTTAATCTTGGCCTATACTACTCCATACCAAATAGCCTTGGAAAGTGTACTACCTTACAAGTGTCACTAATAAAAAACTACATGACAATACGTAGAAATTCAGAGAAATTAAACTAAAAACTTTTCCCAAGAGGGGGAACAATGTTAAACTCCGCTTGTTCTTCCATATCTTCCTCCAAAGATGTCATGCCTTCGTTTTTATAACATAATTTTCCACCTCACATGCAGTGATTCCCTATTGGTCTGATTCATATACCCTTTCCCTACTTGTAGACTCAATCCCCCTTTATTCCTCATGATGAATTACTAAAAAAACTCATGTTTTGAGATGTGCGTTCCCTATCAGCTCTGCAACACTCATACATATGAAAGTTTCCCTTTATCAGTCTGTGCACACATTTATTTGGCTAAAAAAAATATAATTTTACTAATTTTTGTGCAGGGTTTACAGGTTCCTCCAGTTCCCAACTCCCTATTGTCTGTGGATAACTATTCTAACCACTTGATTGGAGTAGAAAAAAGAGCCAAGGGGTAGAGGAGAGATCATCATGCCATTTTTCACCATTATGCCAACCATATATTGCCTAGTCTACAAACCCCTTATCCCATGTCTCTAATTTATCCCCTTTAGATCTAGAAACACTTGTTTCCAACCATCCTTGCTCCCCTTATCTTGTCAGAAAGAGTTCATTCCTCTTTCTTGGACTTGCTTGAGCAAAGGAGTTGGAGGTTTTGTTGATTGTCATTGGCTTGGGTGGAGGGACTTGGAGTCCAGTTTTGAAGCAACACCACAACGGTTACAGGTTGTAACTACCCTTGATTTTGTTGTTTATTAATAAATAATTCTCTTTCCCATCCTATCTCATGTTTTAGTTTATGATTATTATATTTGGGCAATTTCTTAGCTAAAACACTAATGGATTTGTTTTCAATCATCTTATGTGAAAATTAGTTATCTTGTAACTACATCTTTGCAGTTGTCTTCTTCATTGTGTTCAGGTAGATGAAGGAACTGTTGAAGCAAAATGTTGGAGAAAGAGTTTCAATCGAGGGATCACCATTGAACGATTGGAACTAGGTTTGTCTCCTACTTTCTGATAAAACATTTGTTGGTTAGTTATAAAATTACTTGATTGTTCTTATGGGATTGAGTGTGATCTTTCGATTAATGCTCTGTTGTGGTTGTAACCCAAAACCATAGGAGAACTTTCTCCATCAACAGAATTGGCGAACGTATTAGGGATTGTCTCCTATTGGGTTAGTTTAGGGTGCTTGCATTGCTTTTCTTTTGTTTTCTTGATTGCTTTCTATTTTTACTGTTGAGTTCAATTGTTTAAAAACCTGGCCTTTCTTTCCAATCCTTGAATCCATTTTCTTTCTTACATTTTATTGAAATTTTGGGTATTGTACACTTTGTTTCTCAAAAGAAAAAGCATACATATGTGGCCTAAAAGAGGGTAGAGTGCATATATACGCACCCTACCTTGGTGACAGATGCATACAAGTTCTGTAAAGAGTTTTTTTTCCCTTTTTTATTGTTTAGGGTTTTGTTTTGATGTCTGAGGGTTCTCTTTTGCTCTCTTGGTTTTTGTTACTGTCCTTAGTAGTCTCAAAAGTTGATATTTGATTATAAAACTAAAAGAAAAAACACGTTTTTTTGGATGCTTTTATGGTTTTGAGTCTCTTTTGGATTTGCTTAGTGTTGTGAAGAGTTCTTTAGAGTCTTTTGGTTTCTAGATTGCTTTTGCAATCTTTTATATAATTTGAAAATCTTGGTTTAAGATAAGTTCTGACTTTATCTTTTGCATTTCCATCATTAAATAAAAAAAACGTTGCATTCAATTTCAAGTTTTTCTTTTATTTTGTTTGCAAGATATCATATAAGAAGAGTGTTTCTTTTTAGATTAGTTTCTTCATGTAGTTTTTGTCTTCTTCATAACTAAAAAGGAAAAATACAAGTATTGGTTGTAGCATACTTTTCTTCCTTCTTGCATTCATAAAAAGTTGGTTGCATATGTAGGTGTCTAGGGTTTCTTATTTTTTGTCAATAACAATTTTAATTTTTGAAAAGGAACCTCAAAATTTGTGTATATTTCAAAAGATTGCATTGCATTTTCCCTGGGAAAGAAAAGTTGCATTGCATATAAGAAAATGAAAAAAATTGCATTGGAATTCGAAAATCTTGCATCAACTATTCAAAACACTCATTTTATTTTTAAGGATAAGATTTGTTTCATAAAGGCAACAATGTTCTTATAGAGTTTCCTTTGTGTAGTGTCATAAAACACCATTAAGTTGCACGATCATACTTATTGCATAAACAACAACCTATAAAACAGATGCTAAAATTAAAACTTACTAGACTTTGCTTCTAGGGTTTATCAACTAGTTTAGGTTAAGGCCTTGGAATAGGTTGGAGAGTAAGTTCTCCAAGGCTGTGAACTAAACATAGGAGTTTGACTTAGGGAGTGTGGAAATCCAATTGTCGTATAGGTGTGGCTAGATAACTCCTCTAACATAGGAGATAAATATGAGGTTGTGTGAGGGTAAGTGGCATAGATTACCCCTCCAATACTTATTCAAGTGTTTGTGGATTATTGCATATACAATGGTTCCTTAAGTACCCCCTGCCCCCCTGCAATGTCAATGCTTTTGGGGCTTTAGGCATAGTTGCCCCGTCCATACGTACAATATTGATTGTCGACTCTTCTCTAAAACCAAATGAGTAGTCCTCGACTGGTTGAGGCCTAAGAGATATGAGACAATGCAACAAGTTGAGGCAAACAAAGATGAGTTGCCATTCTATCAACCAAAAATTTCAACAAACTCAACTGTAAATCCAATTCCAATTGTTTCTTACGAGAAATATGCATGAAGGCTTGAAATTATTTATTTGTCTCCTTTAATACCAAGAGTTGAGTAGCAGTTTTTATTACATAGTCATATGTAACCCTAGTGTTCTCAACAATAGTTTTCTGTTCTAGATCCTCACTCCATCTATTCCACTGGGAGGTGGATCTCACAACACTATAATTGGCCTCCACACTCTTATTTTCATATCTTTGTAACCCTCTCTGAACCACCCTCATATCGCACAAGATGCAATATTTATGCTAACTATGACAATGCTCCATATTGTTCAAGAATGATAGGTTCTGGAGCCTAATAACTTGAGCGGGAGTTGAATTCCACCAAAGCTATGTTTGTGCATAAATGAGCATGACTCCACCTTTCATTTTATTTTTGTTAAAACTTCCTTGAACCGATTCCATGATTATGCAACTTATATCTTCTTTTGATAATAGTTGAGCACCAAAATACAAAAAACCTGCTTCCACAATATGAAGTTAGATAGTTAAACTACATAATCTCGAGTGATACTCGAATACATTTTTTTATTATTATTACCACTCCTGAATTTAAATAGTACCTTGAAAAGGCGTTGGCTAAACGTTCTACCTTTTGGGTTTTTTTGGCAGGAATTGGTCAGAATTCAACGATGTAAACTTGGACAAAATCTCTATTTTTTGTTGTTTAAATTGCCTTTCTGTTGGTAGCCAATACATTTTTTCCATGGTCTTATAAGCTGCCTCCACCTATGTTTTGCAAACATCAATTTTTTTTTTTTTTTTTGGTCGCAATTTTCAAATAAACGACATTCTCATTTTTGCGACATTTACACACTTATTTTTGTTTTGTTTTCACGACTATAAGCGTGAAAACTTAATTTTTTGAAGTCGTATTTCGATCATTATCTGAACTGTCATTATCTCTTTCATCGATATGCCTATTGCACTTACCTTTTATTCATCACTATACAACTGGCAAGATCCTTTGATCAATACTCAATACTTCGATTGATTGTGTAACTTGGTTTTATTGAGTTTGTAGGGAATTTAGCATTTGGATTTGCAGTTTATATGACCTGCCTGATCATTGATTCTATGAAAATGCATAAAGGTTATGATTAATTTTTTTTTATATATATGTCTTTTGATATAATCCTTATGTTAATGTTTTCATAACTTTTGGCTTGTCGATTATGTGAATACCGTTTGGCACCTTGGTTAAACTTTTGATTACATGAGTTGATACATTGGGGCATAATTGATTGTGGTTTTGATTTATATGTCGAATGTTTAAACACTATGGCTTAACATTTGCGCACATTGGTATATACGTTTGATTTCATTAGTTGGGCAAATGACTTGATGGTTGAACTACTATTATGGATTGAACAACTATGTAAATCGGTGGTTGTACTTTGGTAATGAATATTTTGCATGGCAGACTCCACCAACTTCGCATGCTTGCATTTATGCTTATCCCTATTCCCGTTCACTTCTGTTAGCTCGGGTAACTCTGCTCCTGTGTGTGTTGGTGATACAAACCCTCGGTTTACTATGCGCTCGGATCCATGGCACCGATCGTGCGGATCGAGCCAAACGACAACCAAGCTCTGTTAATGTTTGACAATGCCCGCAAGGACTTGGAAGATAATGGATGACTTACATTCGTGAAATGATTTGATGGTTTTAACCTTTGTGTAGCACGACAGTTTGACATGACCTTTGATGGCTATAGAGCCAAAGTGGGCGACATACAGTTGGAAATTAATGAGAAATTTATCAGTTCTGCCACAGGGTTACCTGCCACAGGACAACGTTGGTTCAAGAATTGTAAGGTCGAGGAGGTCCCATGGACACTGTTGTTCCTCTCGCGCAAAGTCACCTCTTGTGACAGAGGTATGCCCATCTCTGCACTTAAACCGCGATGGCACGATACTTTGATGATAATCAAACAGTTCGTGACCTGTGAAGGTCGATACAGACTTGTGTTTCTCTACCACCTGCGTTTGCTTATGATTTTTATGGGATACTCGTTGAATATGCCCTTTTATTTTCATCGTAGCTTATATAAAATGGTGAAAAGGTTCAAAAGGCAACAAACTGACAATAGTCTGTTCCACTATGGGCTTATTAATCTTATCATTGTTTATTATTTGGGCTTACATGGGGATAGCTGGAGAACTTTCGTTGCTCGGAATGGTTTCGAGGATCCGAACCCTATACAGGTTGACAAACCTGTGGTGAGTGAAGTCAAGGCTGTACCCCCGGTGCCCTTCCATATCCTATTGCCTGCTCCTAAGCTTTCGGCCTACCCACCTATCGACTTACTCGACACTGTAACTAAGAGTGCAGGGACTATTAAGCTTGTGAGCAAAAAGCCCAAGGAAAACCCTACTGCTAACGCTAAGGGTAAAAAGAACGCTCGTTTGATTTCACGGATGGCCAGGAACAAGCCTAAAACCTCTGCCCAGTCGAAGCCTATCGTCCTAAGTGGGATTCCGATTCTGACGTGGAACGTTTTTTAGCTAGCAAGTACCCTTACTCCCAGGGTTTGTGTCCCGAGCCCCCTTTTGATTTCGTATCTAACCTGCCCCCCTGCCTAAAGAACGACCCTGACTACCCGGGTATTAAATTGCCTCGTGAAACCCTCGGTCATTTGGCCAAACCCTCACCTGCTCTTTCTAAACCCACACAGTCACCCTGTGACCAATGCGATTCATGGTTGGAACGATATTACATTGATGTCACCATACTCCAATCAAAAATTCAATCTCTGGAAGACCAGATTGCAGTGCTAACCAGTCAAAGAGACAAGCTCCAAGCAGCTAATAAGAAACAAAAAAAAACATGCTTGATCCTTTTCAAAAACGTTAAATCAGCCACAATCGTGGTCAACTCTAAACTGGCATGATCAAGCCGTCTCGTCGCTGTACAGGTATGAAGATTTGATATCGTTTGTTTTGTGAATAATTGAGGTTAATATAATGATTTGTATTCTGTTTCTCAATAGTTCAGTCACTCATCCAAATGCCTCTATCATTCGGTGATAATCCTATACATGGTTTCGTTTTGATAAAAATAGAAGGAATTTCGATTTGATATACGATTTGCTCATAGATTTTTATTGATTTTGAATGTTTATTCGTTTGGATTTCATTTGCTAAGTTTGCCTTATTGAGTTAACACAATTAATAGTTTGTCTTCGACTGGATTGGTTTGTATCCGATTTAAAAAGGAAGCTTTCATGCTTAGTTTGGGACACGATCATGTTCGGATTTGATTTTGTTATGATTCATATGATGTGATTGGCAAACAATTTCAGAGAGTTTGGTTGTTACGAATTTTCAACATGCTGTGTCCTATGATTTTCTAAATTGGGAATGCAACTCTGTTCGATTTTAATGTGGAATGAACTACTCTGTTATGCTCAGTTAAGTCTGTGCAAGTGCACCCGAATCATGGGTGGATTCGATTAGCAACAACTATGCTAAACCCCAGCTGATTGATTTGTTTGATTGGATTACTGCTAGTTCTATTATTTGATGAATTGGATTCCAATTGTAATTGCTTCTCTGTTCAAGTTACAAAATGAATTGGTCAAACCCAGTTATAATTCATTGTCAAATGAAAGGTTTTGATCGAAGTCAATCAAACTTGTTTGCCCAATTTGCAATAACTAATTACGAATTCTATTGCCAATCATTCGAGACTGTTATGATTTTATTTGAATTAATTTTCACGCCAGTTTGAATTGATCTATTCGTGGCATGAATCGTTTGCTGTGCCAAAACAGTCACAACGATTGGAAGTGATCTTGTCGAATTCATATTTCCTGTTGACAAGGAAGCGTAATAGTTGCTTGCCATTTGTTTTGATTATAATCGATTTCACAACTGTTGGATTCGATTGGTTTTGAAACGAATTGATTGACTGTGTTATTTTTATCAAATCTGGTTACAATTCGTTTGAATGAAATGATTTTGGTTAAGGTCAATTAGTTTGCAAAAACAAATGATTGGATATCTCGTACGAACTCTGTTTCACCTTGTTACGATTTAGTTTGTGGTCAGTTACGCGCCAGTATTGGTTTGATTCACTTATGATATAAATCGTTTGCTATATCGTTACAACCATAACGAATTGTAAACGATCCTGTTCGATTCGATCATATCTCCTGTTGGTAAAACGACATAACAAATGCATAAGATTTGTTTTTGTATTGATTGCATTGGATTCTCAACTGTTGATTATGATTCTGTTAAACCTGATTCTGTGGTAACTAAACGAACAGAGTACTCCTATCTCTGTATTCGGTTGAATGATTTTATGATTCTGTTTTGATTTCAAATGGTATAACAAGCTCCAATTGAATAAATCGTTTTCAAATGGCTATTGGATCATAATTGAATTTAATCTCCTTAAAATATTTTCAATTAATTTCAATTCTGATTCTGTATCTTATTTTAGACTAGCTACAGAATCAGAGGATTCTGTAGCTAGTTTATAGAATTAAATTGTCTATCACTTTATTAATAAAAGAGCCTTCTAATTTGTTCATTTTTGGTCCTTTTCAGGTGAATTCGAATTGCATGGGATTTGATGACAGTCTAGAGGATATTTGGATGTTTTACTTTTATTTTAGTTTCCTAGTTTAGACAACTTTGGGACATCTTCCCAGATTTTATGTAAACAATTTTATAACTTCCACAGGGAGGTTTTACCATGTGGAAAACCTTTAAATACTTATTATTTTGTGTAATAAGGATCATCCTCGCTTGTGGGAGAACCAGGATAATGGATATCTAATAGAGATTGAGACATAAATTGATGTTCTACTACAACTTTAGCTTTCATAATATCAATCTCTTGTTTCATGTTTATGTTTATCAATTTGCATTTGATTAATGACTACTTTAGCTATCTTAGTCTTTTGCAAAGTGATATGATTTAATTAATATGATCCATATCTGATTTATTCCAGTAGTTAAAAACATAGCAATTACTTAATTCAGTTTATGAATGACAGATTTCTCTTCTTCATCAATTGAATTATTAAGTATAAGTCTTTGCATAACAAGTTTACCTAATTGTAGAGATTTATAAATTATATAATTGTTGTGATTTTTATGTCTTGTTTGTCATGTAAACAAACTTAAAGAGCACTGCAACTATCGTTTACAAGAAGCTTCTGGATTATTCGGTGCGAGTTTCCTTCCTCCGATCTGCTAGCACAATCATCATACACAGGGCAAGTCTGGAGCGTATCTCCAGGTTAGTTTGTGATTATTTTCGTTAATTTGATTAGATATATTTGTAGTCTAGATTAGTAATTTAGTTTCGTTATTTTTCTGTTTTATTTCTGTTCATAAAATTATAAAATCAACAAAAAATATCTTTTACTGTCTTAGGGCAGAATGCAAATGAGTTTTTCAGGTTTTAATTAATTCTGTAAATTGTGAATATTGTACATTTTGTGAATAAGTTATATTGTAGTTAGAGTTAGTATAGTAGTAATTAGTAGATTATATATATAGAATAGTTAGATTAGTTTAGTTTGTTTTAATAATTAGTTTTAGTTAGTTTGTTTAGTAGTTAGTTTTAATTAGATCAGTTTATTAGTTTTCTTTATCGTTAGTTAGTTTAGTTTGTTTTATTTAGTTTTAGTTAGATTAGTTAGTTTAGATTAGTTTTCTTTTTGTTTTCTTAGGACCTTAGATCGGCTAACAAAGCCGCTAAACCCGTCAGGGTGGTTCATTCCAAACGGCTTGGGTTATTAGACAACCCCGGACCGGTTCCACTCTCTCAGTTGATGGACGGTTGATTTCGCCCGTCAACACTTTCTGAATGCATAAATGGATTCAACGTGCTGAAAAACCCATGGGGCACTCAGATTATACAAACTTAGCCACTCAAATATACAAATCCAACCGTTCATCACCAGATTTCGGGCAAAATCAAATGGAAAAAGTGGCTAGAAAACCCCCAAAAGTTAGAATGTTTAGACTACTCTATTTGAAAATAGACTTTTCACTTTTCCATTTAATACTAAAAGAGTTTTTAATCTCCACTATATAACCTCTTTTTTTCTCTAATAGCTTTTTTTAATGGAAAGAAGAGTACTTTAATATATTCTTCACTAATTGACTTGTACGATCACCAACTTAATATAAACAAATCACTTCCTTTAATTAATTTAAAATGGTGTATCACCATTTCCTTTTTATTTTATAAACTCAAATACCTCTTATATCTCTTTGTAAATTCTCCTCTTTTGGTCGACACTTCAATAACACCTCGATTATAATAAATCCTTTTTACTTTATAAACGCCCCCTTGATGTTTGAAGTATCGTTCATTTATTCTTGATGGGGATTATACCAACCACAAGGTATAAAATATTTATTTATGCTTTCAATTTAATTTTCCTTTTTAGTCCCTGCCATGAGACTATAGCAATGAGTTTGCTTTTGATGTGACATTAATTTGTTTTTTACCATAAATTTGTGTATGCAATGTAATGTTTAACATAAGAAAACAAATATATATTTTTGGATATAATAAAAATATTTGTGTTTTTCATTTCTAATTGGTTGATAGATTTGAAGTATTATTTCTCCCTTCACGTCTTTCAATATATAGAATTAATTACATAATCGATGAATTTCACCAATCACCACATCTAAATATAAAAAGTTGTACTATGTATTTATTATTATGCATTATTATATTTATTATCTAATATTTTATTTATTATATTTATTATGAAATATACTATTTAGATTATATTTATTATGTAATATAATAAATATTATATAAAAATATATATTATTAAATTTGAAAGGTTTATTTTCAAAAAGAAAAATTGAATATTTTTAAAATGCAATTTGCATTTGGCTAGCTTAACTTAATTGGAAG
>SNQJ01S0018712.1:92617-107174 GCA_010110895.2 Picea sitchensis
AAAGGTTTATTTTCAAAAAGAAAAATTGAATATTTTTAAAATGCAATTTGCATTTGGCTAGCTTAACTTAATTGGAAGGAAATTTAGGTTAATCCCAAAACTATACAACATCCACATTAAAGTAAAAATGTGGTCAGAGATCCAGGCCAATACGACATATGACAAATCTATAAACTAATTGTCACGGTGCAACACGTCTGCCTCCATTCCTTGTGAGTCTATTTCGAATTCTTTGAATTCCAATCTTTCTGTCGGTATAGTTATCAATGTTAATTTTTTTTCATTTAAAATCTTTACAAATTGATTTCTTTTAAGACTATGAAACTAGCCCCTAGTTAAATATTGTTCACGTTTCACAGTAATCATCATCATCAATAATTATAGGGTGTCATCTATCATCTCCATTTCCAAATCTACTTGGCAGGGACTAAGTTGCCATGCAACCCTTGTTATCTTTAGTAATGGGAGACCTCCTCCTCAATATTTAATTTATGGGTTGTGTGGTTACGTGGGTTATTTGGTCAACCTTCGCATAACCTTATAGATATTTAACTCTATAGCCATGTTTTTAGCCAAAAACATAGCCATGTTTTTGGGTGTTGATTATGGGGTACTCAAATTGTTTCATTTTTTTATGACACTCATTTTTTTGGCAAGTTAAAATTCTATGTGATGAGATTCATTTTTTTGGTAAGTTAAAGTTCCATGTGTTTTGATCCTTTTTTTCGAAAAATCGATTATCTGGATTGTTTTAAAATTGGCCTAGACTCCCATGAAAATTTTTCATGGACAAAGTTTCCATCACATATGTAGAACTCTGACTTTCGACACAATTCCAACTATATTTAAAACCAAATTTAACCAAAAAAGAGGATCAATTTGAGTGTTTTTTATCCCATCATATGAATTTGAGTGTTTTTTAATCCCATCGTATGATTTTGTAGAAGGTGGCAAAACCTTGGGTAATATATGGTTACTACAAAGTTTAAGCAATGATCTTCCCGTGCACTTTTTGTAAGCAACATATCTAGATGAATGCAACAATGTGGGATGAATCCTATCTTTGAATGCTAACCAGAGTTTGAATATCTCTAGTTTAACTGTGCATATTTTGATTTGTAGCTACTTTTGTGAACCTTGTTCACAAAGTAACGTGTTCCTCTAATGATGTCTCACCTAAACACTTGTACTATCAATCTGTTTTCGAGAAATATATATTATATAATATGATTTAGTCTTACAAATCTACCCATAGAAAGAACACATACATACTCCTCACATAGTCAACAAACAAGAAGATTGATTACTCCTTCAAAATTAATAGCCGACACAAATAATTATCGATGAACAATATGATTTTGTAAATTATTTCTTTGAAACTTGCTAGTCTTATGTTATCAATGCTTTAGATTTTCTTTCTTCTCTTTTTTTTGGTTGTTGGTACTCACCCCATGATTCTTCAGTGTTTCTTGAGAATAAATGGCTAAAATTCAAAGGTGGTTAAAGAATTGAATGGAGTGACAAAAAATATGATATTGTTTACAACCAAAGGTTCAATCAGACAAGGTCTAACAAAATATATGGTCTTAGTCTAAACATTCTACGAAATGATTATTTTTCGGCGATATTTTATAGGAGCATTTGTCTGAAATCCGACGAGAAATTTTTAGATCCACATATTTGAGTGATTATTTATGTATAATCCAAGTGCTCCAAGCGTATATTAGAATGTTGAATTCATTTCTGCATTCACAAATGGATTTTAAACAACAAAAAATAGTGATTTCGTGCAAATTTATATTGTCGGATTCCTGGTGAAAAAAATAGTTTCATAAAACAACTAGACAACACCAAATATATGAGACAAGGTCTTATAAAGTGTATGGCCAAAGGCCAAGACATGGCTTTGATACCAATGAATGAACACAATTCAGTTACTAAATATGAAATGAACAACTTAGTTCATAAATTGAATATAAAAAATAAATAGGATAACATAAAATAATCCATATGGATGAAAATAATGTATTGAATATGTAATATGAGAGAAAGCTAATATTTTACAATGATCTACATGATGATATATATACACATTGACGGGTCACAAAGTAAAAGGTTATTATGAAAGGTTATTAGTTAGGATATCTTTAACTTAATTATTATTATAATTATTATATTATTACTAATATTTATATTTATTATATATTTATGTTTATTACAATCATTCTCCCATTTACGTCGACCATGTGCTTTTGCGCATGTTTCTCGATCACATGCCTCTAGCACATGAGTCATTAGAGAAAAACTACCATCTTGTTTATGACCTCTAGTTTTCATTGAGTCATTGATATCTCTTGCATTAGCTCTAACAACTTCAATTGTCTTGGTGACCCATTTGGGAAGACAAAACCCCTTTGTTGAAGGAGTTCCTATACCAAGATCTCCTTTTCTAGATTGAAAAAAGTTTCCAAAGCTTGTGGTTGATTTTGACATGAAAGGTCAATTGTAGGTTGATTCATGGAAATAAGTTGACAATGTCATATGAAGTAATCAATGAATCTAGTTTAGAATTTCCAAAGGATCACCATTTAGAAAGTTAGAAGAGAAATTCAAGATAGATATCCATGAGGTATTCTCATTAAAGATAACATCTCTTATACAAATAATCTCTTGTTTGATGAGATCAAACAACCTGTAAGTATTCAACTCTTTATAGTAGTCAATCATGATACAAGTATGACTCTTAGCCTCCAATTTCTTCCTTTTGCTCAAACTCTTCAATGTGGGGCTTGGATTTGGTCTTTGACTTAAGGATTATGTAAATAATGGTTGAACTATGATAAATAATATGGCATGTTGGTTATTGGTACATGGAAATAAAAGGTTCAGTGACATGATGAATGATAGTGGGGTAAGATGTATAATGAAAAGGTTAAGGGATAAACACAAATATTTTCCTTTTTATATGTGGAGTAATGTAGTGGGTGTGTAGAGTGTTTTCCTTTTTATATTTAGAGTAATATGGCAAGTGTATAGAGACAAATGGATAACGAGGGTGTTTGATTGTAATAAATACTAAAGGAAAATGGTGGTATGGTTAGGGTGCGAGTTATTTTAGAAGTCATATTTACATAATGGACCAAGGTATAAGGAAAATGAGGTTTGTGGAACCAATCCATGAGTCCAAGTTGTTGCATCATTGCGAATGCAACATCAATCTCACCATGAGGCATATTTAACTATGTTTTCATTTCCAATCAACCTCTCATGTATAGCATCATGCATATTGAAACACCAAATCATCAACTGTCCATGGTTCACCAAGAATATTTCACAAAAATTAAAGACTCTCTAAGTGGTGGAAACTCGAGATGATGTCAAGCTAACTAAATACTTGGGTTTGGGCGAGAGAATAATGGTTCTTGGAATGACATCTTGACTTGGAATTGTCTAAATTTTCTACTTTTTGGACTTATTTGGGTCAATATTCATTGATTTTGGTCATGATTTCATGGATTTTGGTCGTATATGGGTCCAAAATGTAGAATAGTTAGACTACTACTTTTAAATTAGGACTTTGACTTGTTAGGGAAAAAAATGAAATGATAGAGTAGCCTGGAAACCCTTTGTTCACTCATATCCATCCATTGACTAAGGACAACCTCACGAGGATATGAATCCCCCTGCATTTTTAGAGAGGCGATACTCCTCTTTTTCTTATGAAATTATGAACAAAAATAAAACAAAATTTGAGAAGAACCAAACTTTGAAAAACTAATATTCACATTCAAAATAATACCTGAGATTGGGACCATGTATCTTTAAAAGAAAACCATTTATATACAATATTCACAATGTAAATAAACGAAATGAGTATGATAAGTGAAAAGTTGACATTTCCATCACAACCTTCATCGAGACAATAAAAGGGTGTCCATAGTAAAGATGGACTGCATATATAAGACAACTTTAAATGATCATTCCATTAAACACCAAAACTATTATGATGTATAAAAAATTTAGAAACTCAAGCTTCAAATCAAAGTCTTTGAGAATACAATAATGTAGTATCTCAAGTAGTTCTCTTGGAGTCTCAAAAAATAATATAAGTCTTTAAATACAAATTAAATGTCTTTAAAGAGAATATATGCATTCACCCTTCAAAGATGACTGCGATTGGGCTTCTCTGGACCATAAAATGTAAAGATCCGGAAGATAAGAGGAAAACAATCAAGGGTCAACTTGATTTTCATAGAATAATGGGAAGTAAAGGTGATGTGACAAATGACTGTAGAAGAAAAGAAAGAAAGGGGGGAACAAGGTTGTTGCTTGACTCACTGTGATGGAAAGTACTCGTCACCTTTACTTTCTTACAATTGATTCCTTTATAGGTGCATGTTGTGGTTGAGGTGGCATAATTGTTGTAACTGCTTCTTGATTTTTCGGTTTGGTAGTTCTAATTAATGCCTTTTTCAACCATTCTTCAATATACCCCCTTAAAGGTGCCACAATAATTTCATGCTTAGTTTTAATTTCAAATAATTTATTTTCAAATTCCCTCATATCCATCTTCAATTTATGCAACGTGTCGTCAACTTCATCATTCCTATTGATATACCAAATTAACCATTTTTGAACTTCCTCTTCAAAAAAGTCTATAGTTTTAGTGATTCATTTTCCTAGGAAACTTTTAATGCATTAAGTTGTCCCATTAAAGATTCTTTTGATAAAATGACGATATCTATCAATAAATTGGGACCATCTAGTTCCTTTGTAAGATCCACAAGTTTAAGAAACAAATTACTCTTTTTATTTCTCAAGACATCAGTTTCATTTATCACTTCCTTTAATTCTTTAATTATTCTTCTGCAACATGCATTGACCAACCTCATTCGATAAGACGAAGGAATTATTTGTTCTTTCCTATGAGCTTCACTTAAGCTTAATACTTTAGTTGAAAATGTATTCACTGCTTCCCTGGAAAATCCTTCATCATTTTCCAAGTCCCTTTACAAGCTTTCTTTGAAATTCTATATTCTGGATGAAAATATGGATATACTTTGGGCAAGCTCCAAAATTTCTTGGATTATATCAATTCTCTTCTATATGGCATCACCGACATATTTTATTACAACTTGTAATAAGCTTGATGAGCCTTCATATTTTCTGCTACTTTCCAAGGAATTCTCTAACACAAGTGCAGGTTGGTTTGAACTCAAAGGTTCAAGAAACAATGGTCCTGGTACAAGGAAAATTCTAACTCTTTTATCCTCCTTTTCAATTCTAAATTTTATTTTCCATATTATCAATAGATTGCTTCTAGGCCTCTCCAGTAGCTCCGTGGAAGTTTGCAATTTTTTATGGTGCTACTCCATCAAAGTCAATTGAAGATTCCCATCTTTCCGATTACCTTTTATTCTTAGTATTGAATTTTTCCAATAACAATTTCTTAGTCTCACGATTGTTTTTCACGTGGTCCAAAGTAACAAAATCCTCTTCAAATATTTTGGGATCCTCGATAATTATAGCATCAACAATTTCCCTAGTTTCCAATAATCTTTGTGTTGACCAACTAGGTTATTCAATGAGCTTGTCTATGTCCATTGCGTGTGGAATCTTCTAGACTTGAGGTATGATTAACCTTGTTGTTGATATATTCCTCTTTCTTTTCACAAAAGTATACATAATATGTGATTTTTCAATATTTTTTCTAAGTTGGTCTGTATCTCCACCACCATCTGAGTCTCCAACTGATGCTTTTATCATCTCCATTCCTACTGGTTTTATTCTTTGTTCTCAATGGAATACTCCTTTGGGATTCTTTTGGTGAATTAGGGTTTTGATTTGTTACTTCCATGTCATGTTGTCTATGACCTTCATTGGTGTTATTTATTTCTCTTGTGTCATTTGAAACTTGGTAAGCCACAATTTCATGGAGATCTAAATTATCTTTGCCACCCTCCTAAAACTCTTCAACTTTACTGAAATGTGAAGAGTACCCTACCAATTCCATATGTGTAGTAAATTTGTTATCTGGTTTGAAACTCTAAACAAATTTAGCATCCTTTAAGCCTAGTTGTTCATGATGTCCTGCCAATTCGTCAAGGTGGGTTATATGCTTCAAAATTTATTTCCCAATTTTCTGTGGTAGGGGTATGAATCGATTTTTCCTCTTATCATGGAAGAAATGGGACCAGGTCTTGTATTGTATGCATATTTCCTCGACAAAGAGTTTATCTGATACATAGAATAGTAAAATAAAAGGCTTCTCCTCACTACCAAACAATCTAATAACAGTAAATTCTTCAGACATTTCCTAATTTCCTTTCCCTGAGAGAAAGGTAGCTACTTCCATGGATTGTCTCAATATACTATGTCCAAAAATCAACTTTTTGAATTATGAAATGAAGTTGTTGTGAAGTGGGTAAAAATTGTATTGAGCTTTGTGTCTGTATAGGGCCGAATACCATGCATAAACTAGCTCCAACTTAAAATATACATATTTTTCCCTTGGCAAGTCTTCAAACACATGACCATAAGCGATGGAGAAAATGAGGTAAGAAGTCATATAAAACTTCCAAGTCTTTTTTAGGTTATTTAATTGGAAATAAATTTCACTTGAAATGAGATAACCCCAATCGATAATGGTTTTTTCATGCAAGGCATAGTTCATGACATATATAACATTTCTTGATATAAATGCAATATATTCCATACCGATAATGCGGGTGAATAACCATGTAAATTCTCTGTATGGGTATTTTAATGAAGTTACCTCAATCCTGAAGGCACCAAGGTTACTGGTTGGGTCCTCCAAATAATTTCTCAGAAACCTATATCCTCCTTTATGCTTCTTCAAAAACTCACCGACCTCTTCATTTTTGGATTGCATGTTAGGTGCAGGGAGTTGTAGTATTTTGGAGAATACTGAAGTTGCTAGAGAAATGGGTTGATGTCCTTGCAATTTAATTATTCTCCTTTCAAAGATGAAGTTGTATGCACACCATTGAATAAAATATTTGAAGTCTGTCACTTTTGGAACACAACCTGCTAATGCTATTCCTATGGTCCAAATTAAGTTCATTTTCTTCTCAGCTGGAGAAATACTCTTGTAGTAGTTGTATGCTCTGGACCAATGGAACTCTTGATTCTCACTCCCAAGTGTGTTTAATGTATCTCCACAATACAATTCATTTTTATTACGTGGCATTCTTTTCTTATATTGACAAAAAGTGGCGCTACTTTCGATACTTACAACTTGGCATATTTGATTTTATTTAATTTCACCACACATTGCCTTGATAACTCAATCAATCATAAATCTTGATTTTAATATTGCTAACTTACATAAGATTTGGATTTATTGCATGCTTTAACGAATGTGTTGTGAATTTAATAACAATATTATGCTTATACAAGTGGAAACTGATGTGGCGGGGAGAATAAATATGATGGGAAGTGGTGATGTGATGTCGTGGTCAATGAAATTTTTTAAGTATGAAAGTGAAAAATGAGGAATGGGAAGTGAAAAATGTATAACACAAAAATGTGGACCTGCGGGCCTATGGATGAAGATATGAGGAAGAGTAAGGAGGTCTGCATCAAGATTGAAAATATGGTTAAGTATTGAAAAATGTTGTTTTGCATATAGAAAAGGCGTGTTTTGGTGAATGTAGACTTGCAGACCTAGGGACTTAAGGAAAAGGTTAATGGGAGGTACGTAGCTCCGCATCCACTTTTATGAAAATTGACTAAGTGTTGAAAAAGTAAAAAAAGGTACAATTTGGGGAATGAAAAGTGAGAAGTGCATTTTGGTGAATGCGGGGTTGCAAACTTGCAGAATTAGGGACTCAAGAAAGTTGACAGATGACATATAGCTCTGCATTCACATTTTCGAGAAAATGACTAAGTATAAAAAGGTGAAAGTGCATTGTGGAGGCCACGGAGGTAAAAAGGGCAAGATTTAGAACACACGAATGCGAACCTACGAACCTGTGGACCTATGGTCATGCAGACTTAAGACTTTTTCTACCCCGCTCCACATTGTTTGAAAAATGGTTAAGTGTTGGAAAATTTTGATAGAAGATAAAAGAGAATAAAGGAAAATAAACAAAACAAAATGGCTAAAAAAAATCCTATGGGTGGTTAAATGAAAACATCAACTTGATCACAAATGTGGATCAACATATTGATCCAACTGTGGGACAGTGACACTCTGCGGGTTACTGAGAACCCATAATCTTTTTCCATTGGGCCAAATAGAGTCAAAGAAAAAAAAAAAAAACCCTAAAAATATGTAAAAGGAGTACTAAGAAAGACTATGTACAAAGTTGTTTTACTAAGGAGGAGTCAAGAAAAAAAATGCTTTAGATGTTTCCCATTGACAAGCAATGACTGAATTATTCCCATCATGTCTTTGAGCAAGTATGAATTATAACCAATTACTTTTTCAATTTGATATGGACCAATCCAAAGAGCTTCAAATTTTGTATGAAATGATGGTTTTTCTTTTGCTTTGTGAAAAAAAAAAACTAATTGATCCCTTTGAAAGTCCTTGGAAGTTGTGATTTTATCAAAATATTTCTTGACCACTTCTTGCCTTTTATTTATTTCCAGTATTGATTGTTCTCTCTATTGTTCTAGTTGCAGGAGCTCATTATATCTTCTTTGTATTGGTGATTGTTCTTGTTTTTCCTCACCATCTAAGATTAGTGTCAAAGCATTCAATTCAACATGCAAAGGTAATATTTCTTCCCTCCCATATGCCAAGGTATACGAAGAATGCTCTGTACTATCTTTTGGAGTTAGATGACTTTCTAATAGTGCATCTATCAATTTTCTATGCCAATTCTTTTGGCTAGCTTCAATGGTTTTCTTGATGATTGAATCAATGTATTGTGTGTTGATTCTACTAATCCATTTCCATGAGGGTAATAATTGGATGATTGTCCCATGATTATTCCGTATTCAACGAAGAATTTTGTGAATTTTGATCCAATAAAAATTGAGCCATTGTCTGTTAATAAATTTTTATAGGACGCCAAATTTGGACATAATATTTTCTTTCAAGAAATGAATTAATTGTTTTGAATCCGCATTTCTTAGAGCCACAACTTCTTGCCACTTTGTAAAATAGTTAGTTGCTGTGATAATATATGAATGAAATTTACTTGATTAAGGATTTATTGGACCAATCACATCTAAACCCCAATGAGAAAATGGTTGATTTACCTTGGCTGTCTATAGTGTCATTGAAACTCTTTTCATTTTTTTTGAGAACGTCTGACATGGGATGCATTTATGAACAAATTCATAAGAATCCTTGAACATAGTTGGCTAATAAAAACTAGCTCGAATGATTTTGTGTGTTGTTACACTTGGTGAGAAATGTCCTCCACAAACCCAATTGTGAAATTCTTGAATTACTTCCTTGGATTTTGAATGATCCATACATCTTAACAATACACCATCAAAATTTCATCTGAGCAATACCCCATATACTAGAACATAATGATTTGTTTTCATTTTTAAAGTTCTTCTTTATTTTGAGGAAATTTTGAGAGGAAAATGACCAGATTTTAAATAAAATATTATATCTTTATACGTTTCAAAATTCTCCAAACTTGTTCTCGAGACTATAACACCAAATCCATTGGGAGGAGGAATGATTAAATATTCAATCTTGTCATGAATTTACACAAACCCCGACCTTTGACAACTTTTAATGGTTTGATTTTAAAGTCACATTCTTAAAATTTGGCCAACCAATTCACCCATCTTCCTTCCCCGAGTTGTTGATTCAAAATCATTTTGACTTGTGAATGAGGAACATAAGTAATAACATTATTTTACATAATATATGTCATGAAATGATCAATTTCTTTGAATAGTGAAAGGGCTTTTTTTTCAATGATTTAATAATTCAACTCATAATCATGGAATGTCTTGCTCATGAAAGATATTTGGAGTTATTCTTGCTTCTGATTTTTCTGAGTGAGTATAGAAGCAATGGTTTCATCTGAGGCAAAACAATATAATATAAATTCTTTTCAAGATCAGGACTAACAAGTATAGGGGCAGTAGTAATTGCCTACTTAAATTTTGTGAAAGCCTTTTGGATTTTTGATGTCCATTCAAACTTTTGATCTTTCTTTAGCAATTTTCTTATAGGCTTGACAATGGTAGCATAATTGGGAAAAAGCCTTCAAACAAAATTTATCTTTCCGAAGAAATATTGCACTCCCATTTTTTATGTTGGGGGATTGAGGTTATTTATTGCTCTGATTCTTTCCGGGTCAATATATACTCCTTCTTTGCTTACACCATGCCCCAACAATTTTCCTTCTATTACAACAAACAAACATTTTTTAGGATTCAATGATACCCCATACATTCTGCATGTTTCAAAACTCTTCCTGAGATGTGCAACATGTATTTCTCTTGATTTTGAATAAACTGTTAGATCATCTTGGTAACTGGCCATGAATTTTCCAATGAATTCTTTGAAAGCGTGATCCATCGCTCTCTGGAATGTGGCACCTGTATTTTTAAATTTGAATGGCATTCTAGCATATGCAGAAGTTCCATAGGGTGTTACAAATGTTGTTTTTGGTCTATCATATTCTTCCACTGAGACTCAGTTGTGTCCCGAAAACCCATCTAGCATAGACATTAATGCATACCATGTAACTTGTTGAAGAAGCATTTCCATATTAGGTAGTGGATAATTATCTTTTATGCTTACTCAGTTAAGATCCCTAAAGTTAACACACAAGCAAATCTCACCAATTTTCTTTCTTACCACCACTGGATTAGAAAGCCAATCTAAATGTCTAATGGGAGAAATTATACCCATTTTCTTTAATTTCTCAGTTTCTATCTTGGGATTTATTATTCTCAGTTTTTGTTTGAATGGTTTGGCCCCTTCTTTCAGAGGTATAGTATGTTGGAATATTGATTTATCATATTCTTTAAAATCATCAGAACTCGATGCAAATATATCTTGAAAATATTTAAAAACATGGGTATATTGATCAATCTCTTCTTTGGTACAGTTGGTACCCAAGTTTATATACTTTGGTGATTTGGGAGTACCGATGTTTATCTTCTGTGTTTCTTGGACCTTTCTAGCAGAAGGTTCTTCTAGTGGTTTTGAAATTTTGATTTGGTCCTCTCTCGTAAAGACGGATTCCAAATTGATATACTTCTTTGGAGAAAGTTTATGACTCTGTTCATGCACTTCTCCTTGTAAATTATGACTCTGCTCATGCACTTCTCCTTGTAAATTAGGACTTTCTATTGGATCATTGTCTGTAAGAAAATTTACCACATGATCATCATTTTCAAAAACTTGTAAATATTCTTGATTATTTGGAATTGATGATCGAAAAATAGTCTTCATATGATAATTACCTTATCCTTGACAATCCTTTGTATTAAACAGGGATGCAGATACTGCTAGTGCATGAACCTTTTGATTATGGTAATAAAAGATATATTGAAAGAGTTTAAAGAATACATAATATATAACACATTTTTTTCATAATATTTTAACTTTCCCTTTTTAACTTTATATTTCTTCCTGATGTGATTAATAATCAACTTTTAATCACCAATGATCACTAAGTTGTCAAATTTCATTTGAAGGGAAATAATCATACTATGAATCAATGCTTCATATTCTAACTCGTTATTTGCACATGGAAATTCAAGTATGATTTCATGTGGGTGTCTAATTTCTTTAGGAATTTTAAAAATGATTCTTGCTCCATTCCTAGATTTAGAACATGCACCATCAAAGGACATCTTCCAATATCCTTGAAAATAATTTTCCTTTTCTTGTTTTGGAATGTTGAGTTGCTTTGAATAAAAAGCAACATAGTTTCCCATTCTAGCATCAATATAATTCATCATCAACTCATTATCCTTTTTTATTTTTTGAAAGAAACTGATTCCTTGACATCTCTGGGAAATCTCACCATTGTTCCATTATTGTGAGGAAACATCATACATCTTCCATCATTCATTATATAGCCTTATATCATCAAGCACACATCTCTGCCAAGAACCACTCCATATGTTGGAGGAATATATACCACTATAATAGTAAATATTGTTGTGATATGAGGAGCTGAAGTAATCCAAGCACACAAATCTTTTATTTCCCCATAGGATGGGAATTTTCTTGATTCAATACCATAAATTATTTCACCAGTCTCATAGTGCATTGTACATTTCATCCCAAGTGCTTGCATGACTTACAAAGACACGATGTTGTTGGTATCCCCTGTTGGATTATTGAGAGGGGGGGTGAATCAATAATGAGCAATTTTATTACTTTTAACCATAATATATTCTTCAACAATATTCAACAGTTTATCATTAGCATTCAAAATATAATCAATAGTATAATCATAAACAACATCACATCACTATAGATACATAGTACACTAAAATTTACGTGGAAACCAAAATGGGAGAAAACCACATAATGTTTTTCTTATATATCAAAATAATACATTCATTGGAAGCATCGACTTCCTGATTCTCTAGCTACAACTGAAATAAGTCTCCAACCCCCTATTATCAGGCTAGTACCTGAAGGAATCTACAAATCCTTGAATTCTCTAGCTCCAACCAGAAGGAGGCTACAACTCTTTGAGTTCTACAGATCCAACTGGAAGGTGGATACAACCACCTATCCTTGCCCCATCCTGCCACCCTGAAATACAAGTGTAGACCAACTGTCACTACCACAATCATTGTCACTATAACTGCCACTACCACTACCACTATCACTATTACTGTCATTTTCACTACCACTACCACATCAACCTGTAACCTGTCACTGTATCCAACTTGTGTGCATGTACCATGCCATGCATCAACTATGTACCAACATGTGAAATACAACATGCATCAATCATAAATCATAACAACAACCATGAATACAACTTGTACCATATACCATAGCATCAATAATGTATAGACCTGTACCATATCATCAATGAAGTATCTCAAACAACCAATACATGTCCCTCATACATATGCCACCATACAACATGAATATGCCTCAACCATGTACAATCAACTCAAGGATATGAACTATAAGAACCATGTCATATGATAAAAAACATATAAGAGTGCTCCTCACTCATCCAAGCAACCAAGATATACCATATCCAACTACCAAAACAACCATACTAAATATGCCTCAAGCATACACCATATCATGACCAAAAGTAACCATCAAAACACGTATACAACCATACCAATACCTCTGTATCTGACCTGAAACTATAAGATGATGACCTATAGACTTCCTTCAAACTTCAGGGACCTGGTACCAAAATTTAACTCAATCATTCATGGGCCTTTTTACAGATACATGACTAGCTCTTATACTGCCTGCGTATATATATGTTTTTCTCCACTGTAGCCTGCATTCATCCATGCCCTTCTGACATGTAACCCGCATATACCTCATAAAATATGGTTTTCTACAACTCCGAGACTTTCGCCTTCGACCCTCCTTTGCTACCACAAAAAATGCCATCATGACCTTAGCAAAAAGACACTAGTTCTCAAGATAGATAATCAATGAATGAGTATGTGAGTTCTTGTGAATGATTCCTTGAGGTATATTTATACTTGTGCTAGGTAACTCCTCTCCTTAATTTAGGGCTTCTAGAGTTTTCTTGTTACAAAAAAATTACCCTTTCATTAAAGACTTGTAACCAATTAGGGGCTTCTTGACCACTTATTCAGGGATTACAACTTCACAAAGTCATATCTCCCTAACCACGAGGAACTACGTGGAATTTGTTGGGTATGTGTTATATTCTTTGCATGTGTGTGTGTGGGCACGTCAGGTTCGACAACTATATCTGACGATCCCATAGGGTGGTTTTTGCTATTTTTAGCGGTTTACTAAATTAATCCCGGATTAAGGGATTAGGGTTTTGGTATCTATGAAATACCTAAAAACATTGTATATATTGTATGGTGAATGGTGAAATTCAATATAATGAATATAAGAAAGGTTTTCCCAGTTGAGGGTTTTTGGTATAAAATCTCTGTATACTCTGTGTATGAGCCATTGATTAAATTCTGTTTTGCTTAAGAATCTATATGCATTGCTTTACTTCACAGGTTTAAAACTTACAAAATTCCACATATCATTGGAAATGATACGGCGAGTACTATCCATCTATGAGGTTCTTTCATGCATTTATTCTGTCCCTCATGTCCATATTCCTCATTCACTTTCGGGTACCAAAACCACACCGTCGGGGCTTCTTCAAGGGTTGACATCAATGACAACCACACTATCAACAACCCCACTATCAATAAAAAATTGTGCAATACAACATCATGATTATATATGGTGATATAGAATAGAGGGACTTTTCCTCTTGACTTAGCTGATGAATAGCTCTGTTGTTGTTTATAATTTATAAATTCTACTTACATTCTTGTATCTGAATCATCAAGTATTCTTAACAAATTTCCCCTTTGTTGTGGTATCTTGACCACCTCCATAAAAGGTAAAGTGATT
>SNQJ01S0018712.1:155223-171208 GCA_010110895.2 Picea sitchensis
AAAGTAGAACTGCTACGTTTAGGCATAAAATTTCTTTAAGTATAACTCGTTGACGGGTTCTTTGAGAGACAGGCCTTCGGGAGAGGCCAGGATGTATGCGCCTTTAGTGAGACAATGTTGGATAATGCATGGGTCATGCCATAGTGACTCGAATTTTCCATGACCAAAGGTATCATGAGCAATATCATAAGCAAGGACGAGGTCGCCTTTGTGAAATGAGCGAAGGTTGACATGTCGATCAAAGGTGGCCTTTGATCATTTTTTAGCTGCCTCATTGTTCTGTAATGAAGATCAACGATCTTCATCCAGGGACTCTATGTTCAGCAAGCACTGCTCCATTGGAGAAGTGTCGGGTAATAGCTCAATTGCGGTGCGTAAGGTGGGATTTTCGCACTCAATGGGAAGAGTGGCCTCAACCCCATGGACTAGATGAAATGGTGTGAAACCAGTGGTTGTTTTCACAGCTGTATGGTAAGCCCATAGCACGGAAAATAACATATGATGCCAATTGGTCTTATGTTTGTTAACCGTGCACTGTAACATGGTCTTGAGGACCTTGTTCACTGCTTCAACCTATCCGTTAGACTGAGGGTAATATGGTGAGACAAACTCATGGGAGAATCCTAACCGAGATGAGAGTTCGACGAAAATCTCATTCTCGAAGTGTTTCCCGTGATCAGAATCTAGTTGGAGTGGTACTCCAAAGTGGGATATGACGTGGTTAAATAAAAAATGCATTGCAGTGTCAGCAGTATTGTTGAAGGTGGGCATAGCTTCCGCCCATTTTGTGAAGTAATCGAATGCGACAACAATGTATTTGTGTGCATTGTTGGAGGGGGGATTACAAGTCATGAAGTCGATGCCCCATTTACAAAAAGGGCCGGCAGTGATGACTGGATGAAGAAGAGCAGGTGGTGATCGAGCTTTGTTGGCATAAATCTGGCACTTCTCGCATCGTTTCACAGCATGAATGAAATCGTGAAACAAGGTAGGCCAAAAGTAACCTTCTCAGATGATATTCTGAGTAGTGGATATTCCCGAAAGATGGCCCCCACATGCACCGTTATGGCAGTCATTCAAGAATCTATTGGCCTCGTCAATGGTCAAGCATCGACAAAGAATGGTGTCGACCCCTCGTCGGTATAAGATGTCTCCGATGAGGAGGTATCAGGGAGCCTAATGGTGAATACGACGACGATCATCTCATGAAAGGTGGTTACCGAACTTTTGAGTTCGGAGGTAGACGAGGAGATCACCGTACCAAGGATCATCTAAAGTGATGTAAAAGAGATGTTCGTTGGGGAAGTCGGTATTGACGGGGGAATTGGTAGTGTCAGAGGGGAAGGCCGTGACTAGTTCGGCGAGGAAGAGGGTTTTCTTGCTCTTGGGTGTTGAGAATTCAAGATCGTACTCCTGAAGGATAACAATCCATTGGGAAAATTTTCCATTAATTTGTCGTCGATTGAGCAAGTATTGCATAGGGTTGGAATCTGCTACGACCTTAGTTGTGCAAAGAAAAATGTAATGGCGCGGTTTCTGGACTACGAGGACGACGGCAAGGGCTAGTTTTTCTTCATGTTTATACTTCAAGGGTGGCCCTGAGAGGTTTTTACTAACATAGTAAATGACGTGCTCATGATCGTCATTACCAATTTGAACGAGAACTCCTGCTACTAAGACAGCTGATGCTGATATGTGGAGGATATAGTCATGATTGTAGTCGGGTGCACTGATTAAAGGGGCATTGGAGAGCGCCATTTTAAGATCATCAAATGATTTTTGGGCATGTTCATCCCAGTGAAATGGGATGTCGTGGCGTAGTAAGCGAAGGAAACCATGTGCTCGAGTGGCGTAGTTTGGGACAAATCACCGCAGGAATTTAGCTTTTCCTTGTAGGCTCTGGAGTCGACGTAAATTATAGGGAGGTGGAACTTCTGTGATGGCTTGGACTTTGAGGGGTCCATGGTAATACCACTTTGGGAAATGATGAATCTGAGGAGGTGCCCTGCCGTGACGCAGAACACGCACTTGAGGGGGTTCAAGCAGATATTGTATTGACGACACCGTTTGAAGATGATCCGTAAATCATCAAGATGTTGGGTACGTTTCTTGGATCGAGCTGTGAGGTCGTCCAAGTATGTAAGGATGATATGAGCTAGATTGTGAAAAATATATGTCATAGCCCGTTGGAAAGTTGCACTAGCATTCTTTAGGCCAAACGACATGAAACGATATGAAAAAGTACCCCAAGGGGTAGTGAATGCGGTTTTGTATTGATCAGCGAGGTGGATTTGGATTTGATTATAACCAGAGAAACCATCCATGAAGGATAGAGCCTCGTGGCCTGCGCAGTTGTCGATAATTTGGTCGATGAAAGGCATTGGAAAGTTGTCTTTGGGACATGCGTGATTGAGATCATGAAAGTCTGTGCAGACGCGGATGGTGCCCTATTTTTTGTTAATAGGTACAGGGTTGGAAACCCATGATGTATAGGCAATGGGGTCGATGAACCTGACAGCGCATAATTTGTCAATCTCAGCTTTGATGGCCACTGCTTTGGAGGGGTGTAGCGGCCGCTATTTTTGACGAACTGGGGTTATGTCAGGCCAAGTGTCGATGCGATGTTCAACAATTGAGGGATCAAGGCCGGGAATTTCTGTGTATGACTAGGTAAAAATATCTTGATAGTCTTGGAAGAGGGCTTTATAGGCGATGATTTCTTGAGGAGTGCAAGCGACACCAATGGTGATTTCCTGGATGACTCCATTTTTTATGGAAACATCGAGTTTGATGGTTGGGGAAATGTTGGCCATGTTGCCTTCTTCAAAAGCATCAGGGGTAGGAATGGGGTTGTTGATGAGAGGAAATCTTTGGTTTCGACTGTGTATATGGGGTGTGGATGAGGAGGCATGGAGGCTTCCTACGGAAAGAAGAGCGCTCGATGGTGGAGTGCATCCCATGGGTAGTTGGGGGTGTTTAGTTCCTCGAGTATGTCCTCGTTACAGTGAAATTGGCGGGAATACAAGGGGTCTAAAAGAGCGATATCGGTGATTGTCGCCGTGTGGTGGTCCTCGGGTGAAGAAGAAGTAGGGGGAATGATGCAATGCGATTGCAATGGTTCAATCGACATAAACCAAATATCGAAGTACTGAGGAGTACCAGTGGTAGCTGGGTGTAATATTTCTGTAGGGAAATGAATAGGAGAATTGGGAGGATTTGGGGGTGAATCCTCAGATAGGTCATCCAAGAACCATGGAGGCATTGGAAGTGCCTCGGGTTCAGGAGAAATGATATGAAGAATCTCTAGTGATGAGGTAGGGTCGACCATCGATTCTGTAGGGGGTGTCAAGGTTTGAATCAGGGTCAATTGGCGTTGCCTGTATTCAATGATCATAGAACATTGGTATGTAAAATGATCTAAGGATTCACATAGAGAGCAAGGGCATCTCATATGTTCATTGACTGAAGTTGTGACATAATGGATGTCAGTGATTTTTGGTAGGGATGGCGAAGCTGGACTGGGTTCACTCTTGAAGCTTTGGCGTACTGCGCCTAATGTCTGCTGAAAGCGTGGCAATGCTGAGCAATGGTGGGTATAATGGCCATATTATGAACATATAGCGCAAGCGAATTTGGTTCGCAACCCTTTACTGCTTGGATGAGGGGTGGTAGTGGAAGTACTAGCTACAGTGACGAGTGTTGATGGAGTTTGATTAAGTGGAATCAAATTTCGTAACTCTGGTAGGGAAGGGCAGTTGTTGGTTTGGTGTCCATCTTTCTCACATAACGCGCAAAGAGGTTGGATGCGTAGGGGAAGTGGAGCTGTGGGCTCCTTCTTCTTTCACCTGCCCCTAGCTATGGCAAGGGGGGGTAGTGAGGGGGCGTGTAGAGGGTATGGTGGGAGTGAGTATGGGAATCGTCATTGGTATTCCTTCCATTTGGGGGGGAAGGGATGGTCGAGGAACCATCTCGAGTGGATGTAAATACCAAACTGGAATTGATAACACCATATTAGGGAGGGTAAGTGTTGCGTCTACCTGGAAAGCTTGTACACCTGGAGGAGGGTAAAAGAAAGGGATTTGAGTAATGGCTTGGGGAACTGTTTCCCAAACATGGATATGGCTTTGGGGAGAGGTGGACTCGTGACCTTGTGGAGTCAACGAGTTCACAGGAGGCTCATAAGGGGGGAGCTCTGCAACTAGTGGGACGTCAGATATGATAGAAGCCTCCTGAGGAGGAAGGGTATCCGCTATGTCAGTTTCGTTGGATGATACGATGCATAATTGATTGGAAGGATGAAGGAGCCGTGGTGCCCCATGGTAAGTTCCTAACAATGATGGGTCTTTGAAAATCCCGGGACCCATTCAATGAGTGGGTATGCGTCATGACTCGTGTGGATGAGAGGGAGAATGTTATCAAGGTTGGCAGAAGGGTTAGGCTCCTAATGTGAGACCTGGTCAATGGTAACGATGTTTCCGTTATGGGGAAACATCATTGTTCTAAAGACGGAAAAGGAAATTGCCTTCATAGTGTACATGTAGCTACGACCGAACAGGATATTGTAATCGAGTGGGGCATCGATAACTTCAATGTCGATGAGAATGGTCTTGCCCCCGAGTTCTATAGGTACGTTTTGGAAGAGTCCTTCAGGAGATGATGGTCATCCGTCATAAGCTCTTAAGGTAATGGCAGATGGTATGAGTTCGGGGGAACCGAGTTTGTGCCACACAGATTTGGACATAATGCATGTGGATGCACCTTCGTCGATGATGCACCGATGAACTGTTATGTTCTGAATTTTCACTGGTATTTGGAAAGCGAGGTTCTCCACTGTCGAGATCAAATGTAATGAGTCGAGTATCTGCAGGGTCGACTGCCCCCAAGGCAGAAAGTAATTATTTCCGCTGAGTGGGACAAGTATGAAGGACTTCTAAGACTGACATGGCAGCTGGGGATTGTGCCAAGTCATCAACCAAACTGTAATTATGAGCTTCCCTAGCTTGTGGGTTGTGGACATTCCTACACAATGGGATGCGAGGGATGTGAAGAGGTGGTTCTGCATTAGGGCGAGGGATCACCAACGGGGGTCCCATTGGTGCGGGAATTGTTTCTGGAGGAATGGGAGGAGACTCTGTGGGTGCACGATATTGACGATTACGTGTTTACAACAGGATTTCTTCCTCACTGTTGAGGAGGATCGTGTGATCTGCTGGATTGGTTGGATTGAGGTACTGTCCCACCTGAGGTGGGATAGGCTGCGTGTCTTGTTGGGTGTTTATCACACCTTGGTGTGGAATAGGATTCTGCAGCATGACTGGGGGGGGTTGTTGCACGTATTGTTGTGGGGCTTGTTGAGGGGCAGGCGGTGCTGGAGGATGTGGTAGATTGCCTAAGTCTTTCGACCGTTTAAAATTAGTGATTTGGGGGCAATGATGAGTATAATGACTGAACTCACCGTAAAGGGAACAAGGGAAATTGGTTTTGATAGTATTGTTATTTCTCCCTTGACGCTTGTTGTTATTTCCCCCCCGGGGGGTTCTGATTCCCTTGGTTCTGGTTGCCCCTAGTAGGTTGGTTCTACTAGAGTTGATTCCCGCCTTGACCTGGGTTGTTATTGTTCCTATTTCTTCCTTTCTTTTTGGCATTATTCGATGGGTGGGTCGGATTTTCCGTATTCAGCTGTTCGAAATTTTGATATTGCTGAACGGGAGAGGGTTGAACAAAATTCACCCCAGTGTGAGGATGTGGGGGAGCCATGGGTTGTGGGGGACCAGGAAATGGAAAGTACAGATTCTGTGGGGGTAACGATCCGTAAGGTACATAGGAAGGCGTGGCTCTTTCGCTAGTACTATAAGCTAAGGTAGAGGGGGTACTAGAACTTGTNGGTGTCGACGGTGGCCCACTGATGGGTGGAGGCATAGAAACAGGGTATGGTTGTTGATAAGGGGGTGGGGGGTAATAAGAGGTGCCCCCATCTGCCGATGGATATTGAGGTGTGCCATACATTGGTGGTGGTTGGAGTTGAGGACTGTGGTGTGTGGTATTACCAATCAATCCGTCTGTTGAGTGAGACATCCCAAGTTTGTCTTGGCCAAATGGCATGGGTTTTGGGAGATAAGGAAGTACAGTGTACAAGTACCCTGATTGGGAATAGATGAGGTCATATTGTTGAGATTTACTGATGGCTTCTTCCTCTGATTGAGGGAAGGTGGAAGCTACATCCTTACCAAGGAGAGAGACAAGTGATCTAAGAAACCAGTCAAGAAATTGTTGTTTGTTGGTTTCTGCTTTGCCTAAAATACGTCGCCTACACCACTCGTGAATGTGATCAGCGATGTGGGTGGCTGATGTTTGTTTGAAATTAGAGAGTAGTTCCAGACCATTGTCATGGTGGATTGGTAATTGGAAAAAGGTAAAAAATGCTCTGGCCAAGGACTCGAAAGTCGCATGGGACCCTGATTTCTCAGCTACATACCATTTGGCCGATGGGCCAGTGAGTGTGCGTTGAAATAATCTAAGTCTGATGGAATCATCCATAATGCTTTTGGAAGAGCACCATAGGTGGAAAGTCATCACATGATTGGTAGGGTCATCTCTTGCCTTTCCTTCAAACTTGGGGATGTCTGAAGGTAGTTTTGTGGGCATTGCAGGCCATGTGGGGTCATGCAATATAGGATCATTGGTAAGTTTTCTTAGATTGGGTATGTTAAGAGAGGCCAAATATGGCATCAATAGTGTTGGTTGAGGATTAGCTCCTGCCATGGTAGGAGTGTTCTGTGAACCTGACCCGTGAGAGGGGTTAGGTGGGTTGGTACTTCCCCCTTGAGAGGAAGTTGGTCCTCCACTTTCGTGTAAAGGAGAGAGAGTGGACGGAGGGATTTGGGAAGTGGACCCAAGTAATGTGGAACCAAGCAAAGCTGATCCTAAGACAGTAGCACTCACAGGAGTGTGTGAAGGTGGTGCCGATGATGTGGCAAGACTGGGAACTCCCCCTAAAATAGGAGGGAGGTTTAGTAAGCATCTGGAACAACGGGGGTTCTATGGGTCCCCTATGATGTCTGACTAGTTGAGTGGATGTGTGCAAAAAGTGATGAGAGAAAGTAAACAAGAACCTTTGTTGCAAATTTTGAACTTTACACAATATATATATCCAAATCAAAATGTAATCAGAAGTGCATCATACATAAAGTGGTTTGAAAAAGAAGAATATATGTGGATAAGTGGGTTTTGTACGCATGGGGAATCAAAGAAAACAAATGCTCGTGTCCTAAAATATGTAACGTCCTTCCTCTCAAATAACACTGGACCTTCCAATAGTACACAACAGTGGGGTCTGAAGTCACCGGAAGAGAAACTAGTGAAGGATGAAATAATCGGTTATAATGAGGGGTAAAGAGGGCATATCCCGAAAGAGATGGTGATATTTCCCAATAGCCACACAAAATCTGATCAAGGTGCAATTGCATCCCACAATTGCCACCTAGGTAGATGTCCTAAAATTTGGTCACTAGGTACCTCGGTCAAAGTGCGACATTTAGATTTTCGGCCTAAGAAATGGGTCACGGGATGGATCCCGTACAAGCGGTGGGTGCCTCAAGGGGGGATGCACAGAACAACCGAACCTCAGCCTTCAACCCTTCAAGGGTATCTCCCTTCCTTATGGTGTTAGGAACACTTGACTTGGAGGATTTTTAGTTCCCTATTTAATAACTTCTATGGTTTTGACAATGTGAGAACCAAATAACGGGGAGTTATTTTGATGCCTATCCCCGAAATCCTACCTAGACTAAAAAATTTGTTTTGGCACCTCTTGTGGAGGAAAACTTAGTGAGTTTTTAGAAAAAATTTAGATATAGTTGTTTGAGAGATTGGGGGTGTGAACCAACCTCGTTGAAATTAAATGGGAGTGGATAGTTTTGTCAAGAAAAGGGTGGGGTGTTTTGGAATTCCTTTGGAGGAAACTTACATTGACCTCCACATTTTAAGAAGAAACTATGTGAGTGATAAGTGACTTTTGTGTGTGAATGAGTGAAAGTGTGCCAATTTTTTAATAAATTAGGTGTCACCTTGCTGCACGTGGACTTCGCTTGGTCCTTACAAGTGTTGATTACCTAATTAACTAAATGCCTTTGGTACAACCTTGCGTAATTCAAAAATCCCTAAGAAGCTAGCATGTGGACATGTGGGTCCGTTACTATTCCTTTAACTCCCTATTGTGATGTAATCTAAAAAAATATTTGAAACTATCCTAGATTGTGATCATGTGGGCATGTGTGGGCCTGTTACAAAACCTTTAAACTTCCCTAGTGATTTGATCTAAGAAAGTAAATTTCAACACTATCCTACCTTTGTAGCATGTGGCCATGTATGGGCCTGTTACAATATTAAGATGTGTTTTGAAAAAATAAACTAAGAGGAGTCCCAAGAAGGGTTGTTGTCCTCTCCTAAAGGTTTTAATATTCTTAAGGGAGATGAAATTGTTCCACAATCTTTTTCTGATTCTCAAGGTCGCTTGGGGGCACGAGAGAAGAGCATACTAAGCGATTGTTATCCAACTTCTAGTCCCAATGAAAGTCAGATATGATTTCAAATGATTTCCAACTTATATTTTTAGTCAAAGAAAGCCATCCATGTGGCGAAAATGAAAGCAAAAGAGGAAATAATGATTTAAACCCCCTAAGTGCCTATGTGTTTTGACTAATCTGTTTATATGAAGAGGGGACTAAGTGTGGTGCAGCTTTAAAACATGCTTGAAATCACTTTTAAGAAGGCTAAAGGCCTTCCCCAAATCTCAAAAACTTTACAATGTGAATTTTTTTCATAGGTGTGCGGGTCTTAGTGGAGACAGAGGCGCACAGAGCGCATGGGCATAGATCAAAAAGAGTTAATGGGCGCAGGTGCACAGAACTGAACTGTGACTTAAGCGCATGTGAGCACAATGTGTGTCTGTGGGCCAAAAAAGCCGTGCATAGGTGACACATGGCCGTGAATGAAAATTCCGGATGGAATTCTCCCAATTCGACTTGGAATTGGATGATTGGCAGGTTAATGCACCTGCAAGTTAAATAAACCAAAAGAAGAGCTAGAAAAACCCAAATGAGGTAGGAAGTTGATACCTTTCCCTGGTGGAATCACCAATCTGTTGCGCCTCCTTTGTCACCTTAGTGAGAAAAATAGAGGTGCTTGCAAGATTAGTTGGGTTTGCTAAGCAGGACAACTGTAAGGAAAAGGGTTAGAGAAAGAAATATAAAGAGAACAACTAAGAATTAAACTAAGAAATAAAACAACTAAATTAATGAGCATAGGGACATAAGGACAAAAGAAACAATTAGACCCATGTCACCAATGATAAGGTTGATATTAGTGAAAGAAAACACCGAGAAGAAAGAGCACTATGAGTCCCTTCTTCCTCCAAGGGAGGGCTCTTGGACCCCCACAAATAAGCTTTTCTTACAACTTTGAAAATGAAAATGAAAATGGTGAAAGAATTCTTTGCTAATCCACTCAAGGGGTGAGATGGATTTCCCAATGCAATGATGCTAGTATACTCTTGATAAGGATAGAGGATTCCTCAAGAGAATAATGGCAGCATAACTTTGCTATGAATTCCTTGAAAAATGAAGTGTATCCATGGCCTTTTTATAGCATTCCTTTGAGGTATTGTCCAACTAGTTTGTAGTGTGTAAAGAGGCTAATTAGGGTATTTCTAGGTCTTTGATCAGCCACCCAGTCGAATCTAGTCCAGATTTGAGTGTCAAATCAACTTGGAAGCTGAACCAGAAGTGGGTGGGAGGCTGGCCACTCTCATAAATGCGTCGTTTCTCAGGTGCACAATGTTTTGCGACAACAGTCACGCATCGTGCGCATGTGCACGAATCTTGCATTTATGTTTTGTGCATGTGCGCGCGCGCGCCCTGTGTCTTCATAATGCCCTTTCATTTTGTCACTATTTGTATATTTTTTGACCCTTTGGAAATGATTTTGTGATATTTTTGGTCCATGGGTGACCTCATAACTGTTTGACGATGCTGAATTCTTGTAACCATTTGCGGATGAAATTTCAGTGATAACACTTGGGATACCATTCCTTGATTCTAAAGCATCTATCTTATTGAGTATCCACTAAGCCTTTTTATTATCATCAAGAAAAGTGTCATCCACTGAGCCTTTTTAGTATCATAGACCCTAAATATAGGGTGATGAAGGAAATGCAGCCTAATGTTGGGACTTTAATGTGTCTTTCTATCCTAATGAATTTCATACACCTCTAATGTTGGGACTTTAATGCCATTCTATAAAAGAGAAGATTCACACCCCAAAGCATACCAAGATAACAATAATGAGATGCCAAGTATGATATGAATCAAGTAAACAAGGACCCCAATAAGTTTCTTGCATACAATAGACTCAAGTATATTCTCCAAGCAAAACATGGGTTCCCTAAATATTTGCTCGCTAACTTATCTTCTCACTTTTTCGAGTGTTGGTACCACAAACTTATATTCCCACAATAACTTATCTTATTGTTTTAATGAGTGTAGGTACCACCAAATAGGTATCTGTCGGATCTATCTTCCTTGAGTGATGATCAAGATATACTCAGAGAAGTTGAAAGTGAGACGTGTTGTACTAGATCTACCGGTTCTAGATCAACTAGATCTGAAAAGGTAAGGAAAAAATTTCGTATACACATATAATTTTTTATTGCCAACTGAGGGTCATGTAATTATGATGCTGAGAGCATAGGTGACATTGAGTTTCCCTTGAGGTATAGACATCTATTGCAATGATGGGTACCTAAGGAGCTACCTGAAGTGGACACATATTTCTTCATTAGTGGGAGGATGTATCACATTGCTCCTTTGTCCTTACATGGATTGGGGTTATTTTCCATGGATGGAATAAAGGTCGGAAATGGCACTGTAATTGAATTGATGGATTATGTCGGACCATTATACAAATAAAATCATTGGTTGATGTTGGTCTGATATATGAGAAGTATGCGGAGATACAGAGTTGCCGCAATTTATATACAACTAATAGATAACGATCAAAATAAAGGGGAAACTATGTATATTGATGGAAGGCCAAAAGCTTGTGGAAACATTGCGGGATTTATAAATAGTACACAACCATTGTAAACAACTAAGAAATCAAATTGCATATTTGAGGGACGCGAAGGAAATCGTATATTTGTATGTGCAACAAAAACAATAGTTCCAGGTGAAAAATTGTTGATTGATTACAAATTAAATCGAATAGATGGAGGGGGTGCGGCTATGGGGGTAAATATATTACATACCATTCAACTCAACCTTTGATCAATCATTTTTATAATTTATTGCTGCAATATTTCAATTTTTTACTACATATATTTCATTTTTCATTATTTATTTTATGATATTATTGCAATATTTCATTTTTTTTAATATTACAATTACTTTCATAACTCTTTTTGTTTAATTTATTGTGTCAACATCTGTCCAGGGTGACCATGATAAATCGCACACTACATTTGTCTAGGGTGACTGTGGAGATGCACCTGCTGTGCCTCAGGAGGTAAATGTTAAATATAGTAACAACTTATGACTACAACAACTAAATTTCTAAAATTTCATTATTTATTTTTTGATATTACTGTAATATTTCATTTTTTAACGTTACAAGTGAATTTCATAACTTTTGTTGATTGATTTATTGTATCAACATATGTCCTGGGTGACTGTGGAAAATCACCCACTACATCTGTCCAGGGTGACCTTGGAAATGCACTTGATGTGCCTCGGCAGGTAAATGTAAAATATAGTAACAACTTATGACTACAACAACTAAATTTATGAAATTTCATTATTTATTTTATGATATTACTGCAATATTTCATTTTCTTAATGTTATAGGTGAATTTCATAACTTTTGTTGATTGATTTATTGTGTCAGCATCTGTCCAGGGTGACCGTGGAAAATCACACACTACATCTGTCCAAGGTGACCATGGAAAGGCACCCGTTGTGCCTCAGCAGGTAAATGTTAAATATAGTAATAACTTATGACTACAATAAATAAATTTTTCAAATGTTAAAGTTCATCTCATTAATTTTATTCATTAATGTATTGTGGCATGGTCACTGTGGGAAGGCACCCACTCGTAGTAGATAAGAGAAGGGTGACTGTGGGAAGTCAACGACTGCACAACAACATCAGGTAACTGTTAGTGCTTAATAATGACTAAATTTGATTACAATATCTAAATTTTTTTGATGTTAAGATTATTTTAATTTCATTTATTGTTTGATGTTTTTAGTCCAGTACAGTCGATTTGGACGATCAAGATCTTGATGATGAAATATTTTATTCCACTGACCCAATAGAAACTATCACGAAGGCCTTGAAGAAGGAAAACATAGAATATCTAGGCTTGTTTCACAAAAGACCCCTGACACAGGAGGACATAGCAAGAATTGCAGAGCTACAAAATCTAATAACTAATTTTGGGGTAAGTGGCATCTTCACATATTTTTATCAACTATGACAATTTCATATCTGTTTTTTTGTTTTATATTTTCTATATGATCTGATAAAGTAAAGTTTTCTGTTTGTAGGATTTTTTAAACCCCGTGCCCCGAGAACCTACTGAGCCTGCAACTGCTATAGGTAGCAATGATGGTTCAATGCAACAAAAAAGTCGACACAACAAAGTACACGTGAGGCTTTTTTACCCTCCTAAGGTTCCCCGCAAATCCATTGATGAGGACAATGATTTTGACCACATGACATGCTGGATCATGATGAGATGGAGCCTAGGAATCCACATGACTCCGAAGATGAACATACTGTAGATGGAGAGGAAACTATTCATGGAGCAAAATGAATTAAAAGCACTAGATCACTAGATCTCACCTTTCTGGTAGATGACACAGGTGTTCCGATCAAGATTCAAAATATTGCAGGTATTTGTTAATTAATTGATTCATTTTTATCATGAAATTGAAATGGACATTTGTTGAAATTATTATAAATTAATGGATAACACATTTCTGCAGGAAACAATGTTTTCTATAGAAACTTGAAGGACAAAGCATTGGAGCTGTTTGGCCCCACCATTCACACATGGTGGAATGGCCAAGATAACGAAAATAAATATGAATTGATAAGCCACACGGTAAACTTGTTCGACAATACATTCAACAAGAAAGTGGTTACAAAGTTAGTTGGTGAGAATTTAAAATATACCAGGGCCCAATATAGGGAGAAATTGCAATTAGACCTCAAGCACGAGTGCCCTCCCATGGTTCCAGAGAAAGAGTGGAAGGCCCTGATAGAGGATGCAAAGGATAACTTGTCTAAAAAACAAGGAAGACATCCATGACCTGGTAAAACAAGGTACAACACATGTCATCTTCTTAGTAAAATATGCTCATTTACGTTTTTCTTTCTTGTTTTAAGTAACAATTCTGATATCTATTTTTTTTCAAAAATTCCATATATAGGTTACCTGACACCTACAAAGAAACCAAGGCTAGAATGGAAAAGCACGAGAAGCATAAATTAGGCCAGGGTGGCTATGGAAAACTAAAATCCCAAATCATAAGAATTAAATGATTAACTGTGGTGAATATTTATTTAACAATAGCGAACAAATTTTGTTTTTTGTTATTGGTAATTTTAATGGTGTTATGCATTGCAGTTAAATATGTTCGACACTGCTACCACCGAGGAGGACCTAAATATTGGTTACAAGCACAGTTTTAAAAGTGTGATTGAATATAGGAGAATCTTGGGGAAGACTCCAATCTCCCCAACCACGCAGGTAAACAAAATGAATAAGGAAACCGTAGTAGCATGCTTGTAAAGTGTATTCATATTTTATTATATCANCCGCAACAGTAAATCTAGCAGTATTCAACAGAAACCACTTCATACTAGGGAACACATGTCCAATAATAGTGGGGAGCAGAGTACCCATTCCGGTATGTATGCTTCAGAATTAGAAATATTTACTGTGATTGTAGATATTTGTTTTCTGACTTATACTTATATATTATCTTCTTTAAATGGAAGAGCATGTAGCTTAGGAGGGTGAACTACAAGAGGAACCAAGTGGACAAGAAATTAACGCACCAACTGTCACAACTACACAGACAGGTAGAGAGAAATATTGTAATGTTAATAAAAATAATGAAATAGTTATTTAAATTATATTTCAACATATCGATATGATCATTTTCGTTGTTTTAGTTCATGCCCCCGCACAACTTCCTCCATGCCCTTCTCAGCGACATACCATAAGCATGGTACATGAGCACATGGAAAAAAAAACAATAGAAGGATAGGGCGCAGGAAATACAGTGTCGAAGGATGATTATGATACCCCAATCGTCAATTTTATGAATGCAAAAAAACATAAATCAAAGAAAAACTAGATGTATAAATTCATGACTTGTATTTGGATGTTTATCGATGTTGCTAGTATGAAACATTGTTTATATGAATTACAACATTATGCTTCAATGTTTAAATGTTCATATGTTTTGATGAATATCCTAGTTATGCATGAATGCCTGCATGTTTTCTATATAAACAAAGCCATTTGTTGGGTATGGGGAATTGAGAGCGATGTGAGGGGGGAGGGTTAGGGGCCATTTGATATTCCACCTTCATGTGGTTGGCCTTGTTCAGTAGAGAATAAGCTATTTTCGAAACAAAGAGAAGCTCATTAAGGTATGCGACCACTTAAGTTTTTTCTAGAGTATTTTACATCACTAAATGCATGTTTATTTGCTTATATATTATTTACTCATATACAGAATTTGTCTTTTATGATTCATGCAGGTCTTGGTGATGGAAATGCATCTCGTGGACAACTCTTATCAAGTTGTATGGGCTAATGGATCCGGTGAAAGGATAATGATAAGGTAAGGGTTTTGACATGTTTTTTAAAGTATAGAAATTAATGTAGAACTTATGGAGACATAGAAATGTAAAAATACAATTTTGATTATTGTTAAGATAGTCATAATTTCTAGGACATTACTAGCATCAAATTAATGTATGAGACCCCTATGTTTGTGAGATGCATAGGGGTTTTATTCATTGTCCCACAAACAAGCGAGTCTCATACATCAATTTGGTGTCTCGCTAGGTTGTGACCTATCGATATATTTTTGAGATATAAGTAATTTTATAAGTCGATGTGCAATAATATATAAACACATAAACATATTTAGATCAACCGTTGAAATATTTCACCTACAAATGTACTTTGGCATTTTTCTAGGACCATTTATCTCCCCATGCATATTGAATTTTATGAGTAATTGAGTTGATGAGTTTATGTGATATACATTGGCTTAATTTTTATTTTATATGAAATTAAGCAGGCTTGAGGTTTTGATCTAATGATTGCTACAAGTAGGTTAAAAGGGTGGTCTGCATCAAAACACACATGAGAGAAGAGGGGGATTATTCCCCCTCTCTAATCTCTAAGGGACACAAACATTCAAAGAACTCAAGTCACTCAATAAGACAGATGCTCATTTGATCTGTTGATTGAGGGAATTTGAATTAAGGAGAGAAATTTGTCCCTTGAAACAAGGATCCTTGATTCTAGGGATCCTAGAGACAAGTTCCCTTCAAACAAGGATTGATTGAGGGGTTAGTTGTGATATTTTATTATAAGCAGGAGATAGGATGAATTCAAGTATATTCTAGTTTGTCTTTGGAATAATAATTTCATAATTATGATAGTGAATTCAAATTGTAGAGGACACATTGTTGTCACGAGTTAAATTTCTTAATAAGAAGACTACATTTTCGAGAACTTATGGTTTCACCAAGGGTTCTTGTAGAGACCTTGAGTAGGTCCCACTCAAGGGAATGAAAAGAACCCTCTTTTCTATGATATTCTCATTTCTATAGTAGTTTACAAGTTCATGTAGTAGTTTCATGCAATATATTACAATAGTTTTATTTTCTTCATGTCATATTA
>SNQJ01S0018712.1:171218-201896 GCA_010110895.2 Picea sitchensis
AGTTTTAATGACACTGGGAGCTTATTAGCAATATTAATTACAAATGAGTTGTTGAATGTCAATTTTGAAGAGAAAACAATAGACATTAGGCCAACCCATGTAAATCAACTCATCTATGTTTTTCCATGTTCACATATTCCATCTCATTAATAGTATTGAAATTGTTGATTCATAGTTATTTTGTTAAATTCATAATGCTATGTGTTTTTTTGTTAAAATTCATGACATTGTTATAGCTTTGGCATCTAATATGATTATTTTTTTCAGCACATTGGTGGGTTTTTCAACCACGTAGTATGTAATTCATCTCATCCCCACTAATAATAGACAATGGGAAGAAAACACATAGCTACGAATTGAATCATAAATATTGTACAAGTTTGTTCAAGCTAATCATAAATATTGTACAAGTTTGTTCAAGCTAATCATAAATATAGTGCATAATTTTTCTGTGTTTCACTTAAAAATTATTTAATGATTATGTTTAGGATTACAAACTCTATTGAGCTTGGTGGAAATTTCTAACTTGTATGCTCTTGATTAAGTTTATATATGAACTTTCACAAAATGAACCTTGTCAACATCACAAAACCCAAAATTGGGATTGCAACAATGATAATTGTGATTTTGTTCATTAAATTTATAGCATTATCCAATCCTCACTTCTTTTCTCTCCAAAATTACCATTCCCCTTTACCCGATTCCATGGATCCTTATCTATCATACTTTTTCACTTTTTTCTTCTTGTTCCCAGTGACAATGACATTAGTGGGAAGATACTTTGCAAATATTTTAAGAATTCCCCATAACTCTCTTCCCCCCTACCTCATCCCAAGTCCAAGATCAATGAAACATATCCTTTGTAGAATTATTGCTTGGAAAAACATTTTTGAAGCTAGGTGGGATTCTTAAGAAAGCTAGGGAGAAGGTAACATAATTTTTATTATCATCAAACTTATGCATTAGGTATTATGCTCTCAACATCCCCCTCTTTCATGCATTGGGAGATAAAGTGAACAATCAATATCCTCAATAATTATAATATACTTGGTGGTCTTAATGAGTAATTTTGTTTAGTTTTGTGTTTCTATGGATCTAGGGAAGATCCAAATCATAAACATATGAACTTAAATAATAAGAAATAGATGAAGTCATGCTAGATTTTTGTATTCCTAAGGGCCCATAATGCAAGTAGCGTCTCTTCATTGCTTTTGTAGTGTTTTGATAGAATTATCACCCTACAACAAAGGCTTCAAGATCGACTACAATTTCTTCTTTTCAAATAAGATCTAGAATGAACATGACTCCCATGGTTAAATACAATTGTGGTATGCTCAAAATATGAATATATAAATATGTAGTGCTCATGCATAATATGGATACATAAATTAAATCCTCTCTTATATTAGTGTTCACAAAAATGTTTGATTTTGTGATTGTGTCTAAATTTTTATATTGTCATTTTTAACATTGTGAAATTCCTCCGATGAAAACAAGGCTCAATAGTTATGAATTTATAGTATTATTAATGTTTATGTAACTCATCAAAAAGTTGTATTTGAAATGACAAAGTATGCTTATTATTACTTTCTATTGAAATTCCAACTTATCTATCTAGTTGTTCATTAAATTTTAACATTTTAAATAATTAGAAGGGCAATATTTTATTAAGAGTTTTTTTTTGAAGTGTGTACCTAGTTTACTTGTCAATTGAAGTACAACTATTTTTGAAATTTTTATCATGGAAGGGTTAAGTGAATATACACCCTTCAACTTGAAATTAAGAGTATCCCTACTAATTTTATCATTTTTGAGGATGGACATTTAAAGGCAATGAACCATAGCCTCGTCTCCAAGATCTGCACCCAGGTCAAGCCTAGCCACAACTACTAAATTTGAATTGGACTCCCTTGAAACTAAAAGTATCATGCACTATTCTCTTCAACTGGAATGAATGTGGATAAATTCAATGATGGAATCCAACTTACTCTTGTTTTGAACATATTTTCACTAGGGAAGAACACCCACCATATGCTTAGGATTTCTATAACTATAAGAATGAGTAGAGTCCTTCTATTTGCATTCCTGTAAATGGTACCCTTGTATACGACACTGTCTTCATTGAAAAAATATATTTTCATAACCTATCATGTGTTTCCAACTCTTATTCTCCCATTCAAAAATGACATTCATCGACAATACTTCTAAATTGGATGCTTGAACCATGATACAAGGGGTTATAGAGTAGTTAAGAGTTTTTTGGAGTGAAAATCTTGGAAAAATCCTATTGCATCCCCTACTAGACTCAAAAATTTTGGGTCCCAAAATTGCAATGGAAGATCTAGACACTAAACCCAAAGGAAGATCTTAGTTGTGGTTTTGGACCTGATAAATAACCTATCAATTCTTATAGTCCCAATTCCTTAGCACATTCAACCAACCACTCTCCCAAGATGAAACCAAGTAATATGATTTTCTTATGTTCCTGCTTTCTTCTTTCCATTGATGATGATCCATCCATCCAAACTCAATTATTTTTGGTCTTAATACTTGATGGCTAGTTGTTATATAATTTTCCTTCCTTTAATTCCATGTATTGTTGTTGAATCCTCCCGAATTTGTAGTAGTTGTTGGTCTTTGATAATATCCTATTGAAGAAGACCTATTCCATGAATATTGATGAGTATTAAATCTTCTTCCTTAATAATGTTGATATACATATTTTTGTTTTCCTTGAAATCCTTCTTGGTAATGAGGGTGTCAATATCGTTACATATTTCATGGTTTTCCTTTACTCTGCACACCCATTTCATATGTTTTCTTTTCAAATACAATGGAATATTCTATCGTCTTCCCTTGATCTTTGATTACTCTAGCCTTGGATGTAATACCATTATATTTAGCATGTACATCCTCTATATGGATTTCAACTTCTTCAAGTATCTTCTGGTGACCTTCTTGAATATTGTCTTCTTTTTCCTTTTGAAGTTGCAATATGATGCCATCTATCAATTTTTGACATCCTTCTTCAATTTTGGATTGCATTTATGATTTTACCTCATCAGAATTTAGGGATTCCTCAACCTTATTGTAAATTTTCTCTTCAAGTCTTTTGGTAGTCTCTTCATCCAAGATCCTTGTTTTTTCTTGATTTTAACCATGCTTCTTTTCTTCTTTCAATATCTTGACCTAATCCATTAGTTTTTTTATTATAGTTTCTTAATATACCTATTTCTTCATCTTTCTTTTTCAATTCTTCGTTTCACTCATCCTTTTCCCAGTTCCCTTTGCTAATCTTTTATTTTTTTAATTTTTGAACCTCCTTAATGAGCGCTTCATTAATGTATTGTATCTTAGATAGCTCATCACCCTTATTCTTGATCTCTTCTTTTGATTCCTTTAACTCATCTTGAATTGTATGCAATGATTCCATTTTTGTTTCCTTGATCCATTTATTTGAGAATGGTTTTTCAAATGCTTCCCATGTGTAGTTCCATCTAGTACTCTTATCAATATTCATCCACCACTTTCAAGATTCACCAAAAAAATAAGTTCTTTCCTTTGAAGGAGTCATACCATATTCCTTTTCTAGCCCCAACCATTCCACAAGATTGATTTCATCTTTATCTTCATCTCTAGTAAATTCAGGTATCACCATTGGTTCTCAATTGAGGTCTAACCCAAACCTCCAACTTACAACCTAAATATATTATCAATAATGATATCCAATAATTATGATCCTTTTTATACTATATTCTCCTATGTTTTTTTTTTCCAATGGATTTTGAATCACCTTAATCAGACATCACAATCAAAAGTTATGATAGTTTTAAGTTAACATACCTTTTAAAACCTTGATTTGGAGTATGTCCTTATGATTGACCTTACTTATGATGCATATTTGCAATTTCGTCCCTTTTGAGTATGAAATTTTTGTCTTTAGTACTCTGATATGTCTTCTCTACAATGCCACAAGTTTGACCAAAATTTGGTGTGCCAAGTGAAATTTAAGGTAACTTTTTCAAAACTTATTTATTTTTGTCCCTTTATAGAGAGTAAACTTGCAAAGAACGCCACACATCCGATCTATTTGATATGATTATAAAATTTTACCTATGATAATATGGAAAATTCTATTTCAAATGAAACTAGTCTAACAAAATTTGGATATTTACTAATCCAGATTATTTTGAGCACGAAATGAGAGTGGAGATATAACAGAAAAATATGCAGAGATATTGTAAACGAGACAATGATATAACAAAGATATATTAGATATATAACAAGAGACACATATATACAATAATACACAATTTCTATTAATGATCGAAATGTACAATACTGTAGAAATACAGAGTGAAAGACTCGCTAGAATGGTGGCAGCTTATCACTGAGAAGAGATGTGACAATTACTCACATTTGCAAGAAGATGGTTGTTACAATGAGTCTCCAAAGTATTTTTTAACATAAAGAAAATCCAAAACCCTAACCCCGGAAGATGAAAATCCAACAGTTTTGTGGACCCTCTTTTGAGTAGTTTGGTGTATCAACTTCCCGGGGGCGTAACTTTGGTATACGATCTTTGTTTGGGGTGCATGATAGCTCATTGGAAAGGTATCGATGAGGAGATTAATTTTGGGGGATTAATAAGAGCCTTTTCTTAATATTGAGGTTCTTGATCGTGAAAAAAATGTCGTTTAGGTCCTCAAAATGGCCCCTGAAGTTTAGGAATCGAAAAAGCTGCTAAAAATAGTAAATTGCCAACAAACTGTTTTGAACCAGTTGGAATAGGTGGGTGGCCACAGAGATCCTCCTGGATCAATCCTCACTCCTTAGGAAGCAATGGTATCCATTGAGTTGAGTTCCCAGGGGAGAGGGGAAAGCATATGCTGGATTTGAATCTTGGTGAGTTGCTTGCCTTGCTGGAGAAGTCGCGTTGCTTAGCTTGTTGAAGACTGTCACAAACCTGTTGCTAGTAGGGTTGAATCTGTTCAACCAACCTGTTGTATGTTGGCTTGACTAGGCAGCGTGTAGGTACCATTGTAGGTGAAGAAACAATATTTTCTTTATATTCTACAATTTGCTTCTATTGGAAAGAAAGATCTTGGGCTAAGGCTGCAATGGTTGCAATGTCCTTTTGTTCACCTCTTGAATAGATTTTGAAGAGGTTGAATTTTTCAGTATGAGAGATTACCTTGCGAAACTATTTTGGTGGGACAATAGTCAGAATTACATTTGGTATCTTGTAGAGATGACCCCCTAGAGTAACAATGACACTATGGGTTCAAGACTTGTAAATAACATGGCACTTCCACATATATTGCTAGACCAAAAGAAAATCACAGACATTCAATAGGGAAACATCACATAATACCTCATCCTTGAAGGGATGGATGCCATATGACATTCGACATTATTGGTTGACACCAAGATATCATCCTTGGTGAAGCCACTTGATGTTGTATGGTTGCAGGTGTGGTGTTGTCGACAATCCCAATTGTTTGACGACCTCTACTGAGATGAGGTTCTTCTGGCTTCCACTATCAACAATAAAATCCAGTAGGGTTCCCTTCACCCACATATGTGAATGAAAAAGGCACTCCCCCTCTTTCAGATATGCTAGTTCTTCTGGTTAAATTGTTGCGGTTACGACAATAGTAGTGGGGTCTATGTCGATGATCCATCTTCTCCCATTATTTTCTGAATCAGGGTTCGAATATTTTTTTTTGATCTCGGACACCAATGATTTTTTTTAGCGACATTCATCAGTGTTGTGCCATGGGAATTTTTGGAAATCGCACCACTTTCCAGTGTCCTTCGTCTTTTTGTTACCCTTCTTTTCCTGTGGCTTGGACTGGTTTTCTAGAGGTTGGTTGTTAGGGTCGACTTTACCATACTTTGGTTGTTGTGGATTTGCAGACCCGAACTCCCGTTTGTTCTGGTGCCTAAATTTTTGCTCGATTTTGACAACATATCGATACACATCTCCTAGTGATGAGATGTCCAGGAAATCCATTTCAATTTGGATGTCCCTATGTAGAGCCCCGCGGTATTTCAGAACCAGATGTTGCTTAGAGTCTTTGATATGTAGCTTGGTACAGAAGGTATGGAAATTATTTGTGAACTTCAGAAAGTTTTTCCCTCTCTTTCCATAGTGTGGTCCATATCATGTATTGTTCGTCATAGTTACCAACAGGGTAATATTGTTCCTTGACCGCATCCACAAAAAAATCCCAAGTGGGCTCGACCCCATATATTCTAGACTCCTTTGTGGAAATTCTCTCAGTAAGTTTCCCACTAATGTTTGACATGTGGGAGAGACCTAAGGAGTGTGAAGGTGATCATTTCCCTGTTGAAAAAATTGTGAAAAAATAAATAACCTTCTATCATATTTAACCATTTTTCTAGGGAATCCGCATCTATTTGACCTTCAAATACAAGAATATCAAAATTAACTTGTACCTTGAAAGGAGAGGTGCATCCAAAGTGGTTGCTTGATGAATATGCGCCTGATGGGGGGATTCTTGGGAATTCGAGAGAGATTTTACTCAAGAGAGACAAGCTCAATACCCAACTTGCTATACTCGGACCTCGTTGGGGACATGCACTAAAAAATGATCAAGAGCAGCCTGCTCTGATACCTTTGATCAAGATTATTTTGAGAATGAAATGAGAGAGAATATATAACACAAAAATATACATAGATATTGCAAGAGAGACAATAATATAACATATATATATCAGATATATAACAAGAGGCACATATAAACATTAATACACAATTTCTATTAATGAGTGAAATGTACAAAACTGTAGAAATGCAGAGTGAAAGACTCGCTAGAATGGTGGCATCTTATCTCTGAGAAGAGATGTGATGGCTACTCACATTTGCAAGAAGATGATTGTTACAATGAGGCTCCAAAGGACCTTTTAACATAAAGAAAAACCAAAAACCTAACCCTGGAGGATGAAAAGCCAACAATTTTGTGGACCCCGCTTTGGGTAGTTTGGTGTTTCAACTTCCCGGGGGTGTAACTTTGGAATACGATCTCCGTTTGGGGTGCATGATAGCTCATTGGAAAGGTATCAACGAGGAGATTCATTTTGGGGGATCAATCAAAGCCTTTGGTTATTATTGAGGTTCTAAATCATGAAAAAACATCGTTTAGGTCCTCAAAATGGCCCTGAAAGTTTAGGAACCAAAAAACGACAAAAAATAGTAAATTGCCAATGAACTGTTTTGAGCTAGTTGGAATAGGTGGGTGGCCACTGAGATCCTTCTGGATAATTTAATGAATAATGTATGACTATTTAACCCTGAACACCTGTTTGAGACAAGTTTAAGGTTAGTAAAAAAACCCTAATTTCCACAGTCAGTATTTAGGTTTTTATAGCATCTACGAGCCCAAAATTTCCACCACTAGTACTTCAATATGTTTCATCAGAGAAATAAAAATGTCATAGTTTTAAACATAGATGAAAAAAAGTTATAGAAAAATTCCAAAAATGACTCATTTCGTAATGATTTCAGGGCTAGTAAAATGCCCTAACTTCCACAGGTTGTATCTCTGAAAGGATAATGATTTAGAACCTGAAATTTTACCAAGTGTACTTCTCTATATCTTATCAGTACTCTAAAAATTTCACAGTCTGAAACTTTGTAGAAAAAAAATTGTAGCAAAAATTCCAAGATGACTCGCTTGAAGCAACAAAACCCTAGGATCGATGCTTTGATACCAAATGTTATGTTCAAAATGCTTAAAATGTCATAATGACCCAAAATTACACACCATGTACACCAATTTGAGCATGGAGCACAACTCCAAGATAGATAAGAGAGATAAGTTACACAATAACTCCTTAAATAATAGGAGAACCTTCTCCAAATACTCAAATACATTCATACATCACAATTCACGTGTCAACAATAATGAATACTTGATTTCTATATATACATATTCACACATTGCACATGATGACCCTTTATTATTAGGCCGACCTTATTACATATAAATTTACACATTACATGTACATTTAACCCCATATATGCTTTCCCTTGGGGTCATGTCATATACATTTAATCCCATATATTCCCCCTGTTGCACGAAATTGCAAGTAGTCAACACTCCCCGGTGTATCGTGACAAGGGACTAATCACCTCTCGTGGATCCTTGAAATCTGGTGGTGGTGAGTTTACCAATAACCTATGGGTTTTGGTGTAACGACAACCGTACTACCAACAAATGGTATCAGAGCAAGGTTACTTCAAGATTCAGTTTAATCACTGGAAGTTTTCTCTTTATTAATGGATAAGAAACATGATTTTACTAAACATGGATTACCTATGTTTGATGGACATAATTATGCTTTTTGGAGTATCAAGATGAAGTTGTTTTTGCAATCTCAAGGAGTAGATGTTTGGCAAGCTGTGTTGAATGAATATAAGGCTCCAACAACAATTCCAACAGATGTTCCAGGGAAGAAACTCCATGAAAGTAATTCCAAATCTATGTATGCAATACTTGGAGGATTGGTAGGTTCAAAATTTGTTAAGGTAATGCATTGTGAGTCAACAAAAGAATTATGGGACAAATTGAAGAATGTATATGAAGGAGATGCTAAGGTAACGAATGCTAAATTACAATCATATATAAGTCATTTTGAAAGTTTAAAGATTGAATAATCTAAAGACATAGCTACCTATTTCTTACATATTGATGAAGTAGTCAATACAATGAGAGGTTTGAAAATGATATTATTGTGCAAAAAGTGCTTAGATATCTACCTGCAAGATTTGATCCCAAAATATCTTCTTTAGAAGAAAGAATTGATATTGCTACCTTACTAATGGATGAGTTGCAAGGAATACTAACAACATATGAGATGAGAACATCTAATGAGAATTTTTCCAATAAGGAAGCAACTTTCAAGGCAGCAAAGAGAAAGGTTGAAACACAAACCAATAATCATGAGGATTCAGAAGAAGACATGGAAGAAGCTAACTTTGTCAAAAATCTAAAAAGAGGTACTGGTAAGTACAAAGGTAAACTTTCTCTCAAGTGTTTTAATTGTGGTAGAATAGGGCATTTTGCTTCTAAGTGTCCTTTCAATAAAAATTCCGATGGAGAAGAAGAAAGAAACAACAAAACCAAAGAATATAAGAAATTGTATAAGAAGCCATTTCAAAGAATTTTTTATAAAAAGAAAAGTCTATTCATAAAAAATAATAGTGAGTCCTCAGATATAGATGAAAGTGATGAAAGTACAGATATAAGACTTTTTATGGCTATGGAAAATCAGAATGATGAACTTATTGAAGAAGAAGAAGGTGAAGTTGACCTGGAAGATGAACTTGTAAGTTCTTTGTCTGAATTAAAGAAAGTAAGAAGATAATGCAAACACTTTAAAAGAGAGATTGAGAGTTTAGATTAAGAATTACATAAGTCAAACAATTTAATTGAAAGCACTGAGATCATGTTAGTTGACTTAAAACTCAAAATAGAAGAAGCTAGAGTGACTGAAGAAGCTCTAAATAGTGTACCGGCAGAGAAGGATAAGGAAAATGAAGGTTTAAAACTTGAAGTAGTTTTATTAAGAAAGAAAGTACAAGAAAATAATATGAATCATAGTTCTCAAGTATTGGATCAAATTATCTGTAGTCAAAGATCAACTTATGATAAGACTATAATTGGGTATAAGTCCGAAGTTACTAATACAAGCGCTAGCTCAAGTTTTGAAAAAGTAGGTACAAATCATACAAATGAGAAAAACACCTACAAGCAGAAGGGATCAGAAAGGCAAGAAGATAATTAGACTTCAACAGTGCATAGAAAAAGTTATGGCAGACATCAAAATAGGTTTGAAGGTTACTGTTTCTTTTGTTATAAGTATGGACACAAAGAAATTTTCTGTAATGTTTTTTCAGGAAGTATAAGTGCACGTAACAATCACAACATATCTAGATTTGAATATGAAAGAAGACATGATAAATTTATTCAGAACAATGTGAACAACTCACATAATAGATTTGATGCTTTGAAATTTGAAGTGGAATGCTATAGGTGTAATAAATTTGGACATATTTCAAGAAACTATCCAATGAATTTTCAAAAATCTGTTATAAACCAATACACAAATAAAAAAACTAGTTATTGGAAAAGGAAGAATGATCATTTAGAAATTGAAGAGTGAAAACTTGCTTTACAAGCTGATCATAAAGTTAAGTGGTCTGTGGATAGTGGATTCTCAAAACATATGACAAGCAGAAAAAAAAAATCTTTGATTCTTTAGATGAAATAAAAGAAGGTACAATCACATTTGGTAATGAACAATCAACTTGAATAGTTGGAAGAGGCACTGTTTGTTTGAACAAAGACATAATGGCTGAAAATGTTTTACTGGTTGAAAATATGGAACATAAATTGTTGAGTGTAAGTCAAACATGTGATAAAGGGCATCTTATGATAATTGATTCTAAACAATGTCAAATCAGGGATGTTAAAACAAATCAGTTAGTTGGAACAACTACAAGGACATCAAATAGCATATACATTTTAGATGAGAAGGATGAAAATTGCTATCTTGGACATGAAGATGAAAACTGGTTATGGTAAAAAAGACTTGGACATATTAACTTTGACAATATGATTCAGTTAAATAAAAACGAGGCAATACGGAACTTACCTGTCATAAAGAATCTTTCCAACTCTATTTGTAAACAATGTCAACATGGTAAACAAACTAGAGTCAAATTTAAAACAAAGGAATATTCTACAACAAAACCTTTGGAAATAATACATGATGATGTATGTGGACCTATGAGGACAACAAGTCTAAATGGTGAAAGATACTTTCTGTTATTTGTGGATGATTTTACTCGAATGACTTGGTTGTTTTTATTGAAAAAGAAGTCTGAAACATTTAGCTTCTTTCAAGTTTTCAAAGAATTGACTGAAAATAAAATTGATATGAAGATTAAATGCTTAAGGTCAAACAATGGAGGAGAGTTTGTGTCAAATGAATTTAACAATTACTGTGATGAAAATGGAATTAAAATACATTTCTCTGTTACAGAAACACCTCAACAAAATGGTGTTGTTGAAAGAAAAAATAGAACTGTTATGGAAATGGAAAGAACAATGTTAAATGAGTCCAAATTGAATGATATGTTTTGGCCTCAAGCTGTTCATACCGTTGTACACATCTTGAATAAAAGTTTGCTAAGAAATAATACTGATAAGACACCCTATCAATTATGGAAAGGAAGGCCAACAAACATAAAACATTTTAGAATTTTTGGGAGTAAGTGTTACATTAAAAGAATTGATAAAAATCTGGGAAAATTAGACTCTAGAACTGATGAAGCCATATTGGTTGGATATTCATGTTCAAGAAAGGCTTATAAATGCTATAATTTCATATTAAGAAAGATTGTTGAATCTATAGATGTAAAGTTTGACGAGTCCTCATTTTTGAAGTCCAAATCTAAACAAAAGGATCAACAAATACATGAAATATATGACAAACATAAGATGGATAAAGAAGTAAGTGAAACAGAAGAAACTAAGACTGATTATAATGAACAGTTAATTCCTACATCAATATAGGGCACAACTCCTTCCAAAAGCATAACTCCATTTAAGACTCCAAGCAAAAGAATATAGAAAAATCATCCTGAAGAACAAATCATTGGTGACATAAATTCAGGTATTGGAACAAGAAGTAGAAGGCTAGAATCCACTTCAACCCATGAACATGTATCACTACTTTCTTTGATTGAACCCAAAAATATTGAAGAAGCAATTAAATATGAATACTAGATGAAAGCAATGAAAGAAGAGATTAATCAAATTGAAAAGAATAAAACATGGGAATTGGTTCCTAGACCATTGAACAAGAATGCTATTGGGGCTAAATGGGTTTTCAGAAATAAGATGGATGAAGCAGGAAAAGTAACAAGAAATAAAGCTAGATTGGTTTGTAAAGGGTATGCACAAGTAGAAGGAATTGATTATGGAGAAACTTTTGCTCCTGTTGCAAGAATGGAATCTATTAGGCTATTTTAGCCTATACTAGTTCTAAGAACATTAAAGTTTATCAAATGGATGTAAAATATGCATTTTTGAATGGTGATCTAGAAGAAGAGGTATACATGGAACAACTAGATGGTTTTCAGGTACAAGAAGCAAAACAATATATCTACAGGTTGAAAAAATATTTATATGGACTAAAACAAGCACCAAGGGATTGATATTCCAGGCTTGATAACTACTTAAGGTAGCAAGGATACAGGAAAGGTAACACTGACAATAATCTCTATATCAAAGAAGAGAATGATAGCTTGGTCATTGTAAAAATTTAAGTAGATGACATTATTTTTGGAAGTGATGATGAGAACCTTGGAAAACAGTTTGTTGAATGTATGCAAAATGAGTTTGAAATGTCTATGCTTGGTAAAATGAAGTTTTTCTTAGGTTTGCAAATTAATCAATCTGATAAGGGTATTTTCATTTCTCAAACAAAGTATATTCATGAAATGCTTAAGAAGTTTCATATGCATGTTAGTAAATCAGTTGGCACTTGTATGGTTACTGGCTGTAAATTAAGTAAATTTGATGACTCTGAAGAAGTTGAGAAAACAATGTACAAATCTATGATTGGCAGTCTTCTATATGCTACATCTACAAGGCCTGGTATTATGCATGCAGTTTGTCAGGTTCACAGATTTCAGGCATCTCCTAAAGTTTCTCATCTACTTGCAGTAAAAAGAATTTTCAGATATCTTAAGGGAACAACAGAGTTTGGTTTTTGGTATCCAACAAGTAATCAATTTGACTTCCATGATATCACTGATGCTGATTGGGCAGGGTGTGTTGATGATAGGAAGAGTACTAGTGGAGCAACATGTTTTCTTGGTGGTTGTCTTGTGAGTTGGTCAAGCAAGAAGCAATCATCAGTGTCTCTGTCTATTGCTGAAGCAGAATATATAACAACTGTAAATTATGGTACACGGGTTATATGGATGAAACAAATGCTAGAAGATATGCACATTCATTATAATACTCCTATTCCTATTTATTGTGATAATACTAGTGTTATCAATATTTCCAAAAATTCTGTTATGCATTCAAAAACAAAACACATTCCTATTAAGTTTCATTTTCTCAGAGATCAAGTTATGAACAAAGTTATTAAACTGGAATACATTGGAACAAAGGATCAAATTGAAGATATATTTACTAAAACTTTACCCAAAATGCAATTTGAAAGTCTTCGAAATAAGTTGGGAGTTTGTTCTTTGTAAGATGATTTTATATCAAACTACAAGTGGTCATAATACAAATTATATATTGTTGGCAATATTTTATTCAGGGCTATTGTTTAAGGGGGAGTTGTTTCCAAATAAGCTATATATATACAAATGTTTTCTTAGTCTTTTTCGTTAGAAGGAGTAACATATCAGTGCCAAAACATTAAACTTCAGCAGTATAAAGAAAGTTGAAAGAAATTCTGGTTTAAATGATCAATTCATTGAGGGACAAAAACATCTTTGCACAAACGTGTTTCTTATAATCTTCCTTCTTATCAGTTCATTGTAGAAAAAAATGATAGGAATTTAAAATATTTGATACTATTGATTCACAAAGGTTCATGACTCATTGATGTTGACAAAGATATTATTTTATATCAGACAGGGGGAGTTTAATGGCTCATTTTCCATAGATGACAAAAGGGGGAGAACAACGCAAAAAAAAAAGGAAGGTAAGTTTGCCATCAATGCCAAAGGGGGAGTTTGTTGGATTTATTATTGGCAAGTCATCTTGGCTTTATTATTGGTAGGCCATCAATGCCAAAGGGGGATTTTGTAGAGTTTGTTGGCTTTATTATTGGCAGAGTTTTTTAAACAAAGATTTTGTTAGCATTGTGAAGTTTGTCGGCATTGTTATTTATGGAAGGTGGAGTGTAGTTGTCATTAATGGAAAACTGAGACTAAACAATATGCCAATTATCACCACAAATGGTGGATCACAAAAAATGGTGCATACATATGTCAAACTGTCTTAGTTATCACCACGCTTGGTGCATACATATGCTAAACCATCTTAGCTTCACCACAAATGGCGCATATATATGTGTGTGTGTGTGTGTGTGTGTGTGTGTGTGTGTGTGTGTGTGTTAGATATTAGTGTTAATCAGAGAATAGAAATCAAAAGTCTCTATTATTTAGAGTTTGAGCGATGGGATCGAACATTGCAAAGTCCATCACTAAGAGGGAATAGCACACTCGTAACAAAAATCTAGAACTTCGATGGATGGGACAGGCAAAATACGTGTCATGTTTTAATTACATCACTATTCAAAAGCCTATACACAAAAGCATTTTTTGTGGAGAGCGATAAGCACTTTATGGTATAACTTTCGGTGTTATGAATTAATCAAAAAGACTTAACCCTGACGACCATATTTCAAGCAAGGATCAAGTCATAACAATTTTAAATCAATGGTGTTTATTTTTTCAAGCAATATAATCGGAGGGCAGTTGTGCACTCTTTGCTCTTGACCTATCATAATCGAACATTAAGTAATTTCTTAGTTACAGTCAGTTACAGAGTTTGAAATTGATTCCTGAAGGAGCTTCAAACTAGTTTTTGATATATATATCACTCTTGCTATGAAGAAAGTGTGTGGAGAAAAGATATTGGAGCGTGATTTGCAACTTTCAAAATAGTAAGGTATATGATTGAAAAATGAATAGGATGAAAGATATACAGTTACAATGAAAGCTGAGAAGACTGAGGCTAAAATATAAAGATGATATTTGTGCAGAGTCAATTATGACATTGAAGACAAACCAAACACATAGGAAGTTTAGAGGTATGTAATGATTAAATAAGTGTCAAAGATGTTGTCTCCAAAGTTGCAGAGTTCATTACACATAAATATGTAAATGAAATTCATAGATTGAGTTACAGAATTTATGACAGAGTCTACAACAACAAAATTGAATTACAGACTAGATTTTGACAGAGATAATTTGTCTGAGAGATTGAATTGTAGGCTTAAACTATTCAGAGGATAAACAAAGATTGTATTAAATGTATTATGACAATGACTGGTTCTTATGACAAATTTGATTGATTTTGTGATTGCTTAAAATTTAGAGAGGTTGGTGTCTTAAATTTCAAGGGTGGTGCAAGGAAGGACTTTAGTACTTATGATTCAAGTTGGTGCATGAACACAGTTGCAGCTAGAAAACTAGGGAGGAAAGGAGGAGATAGGGAGACTGAGTCTCTTTGAAAGTTGAAGCTTGCTTTCTGGTAGTAGGAGTTGTCTTTTAGTTGGTGCTGAACAAATGAAGGTTGCAACCTCATCTGAGTAGTTTCTCAGATAAAATAAAATGTAAAGAGAAGTTGGTGCTTGCCTTACATTTAAAAGAAGAAGAGGTTTTTCCCTTTATGGGTTTCCTCATGAAATTACTGTGTCACTGTCTATCTGATATGTCAATTTTTTTTTCTTACATACTTGCTAAGATAAACTATTCATAAGTAAATAAGCAGATTGTGTTAAAATATTTAAAATTAGTAAATTGTGTGACTAATTGATTCTCAGTTAGTTTGACTAGTCCAACAATTGGTATCAGAGCTAGAGGTCACGAGTTTGATACACACTCGGCTCACGTTGAGGGGGATATTGTTGCATGAAATTGCAAGTAGTCAACGCTCCTCGATGTATCGTGACAAGGGACTAATCGCCTCTCGTGGATCCTTGAAATCTGGTGGTGGTGAGTTTACCAATAACCTGTGGGTTTTGGTGTAATGACAATCATACTACCAACACCCCCATTGGGATCATATAGATAGTCACTTTGTATATATTTTTATCCTATTTTTAAAATGGGAGTGGCTTTGATCATTTTCTAATTCTGTTAGAAATTGAAGAATATAAAGATAATCTTTCCACTCTTTCAAATATAATTTGCATTGATACCAATATGAAGACTTTCGATATATTGTTATGAATAATTGGAGGAGTTTTGATCTAGAGATCCCTAATAGTGTTATGAATTAATTTTTAGAAAAATTGTCAAGGATTAAACAACTAAGTAGATCTTGTGTCTAAGTTACTTTAATTTTTTTCAAGATGAGCTCACCATTACAAAACATAAAATATAATAATTTCTTAAGCCACTGCACCTAGACTAGGGGATGCTCAAAATATGAAAGAACTAGATTTGCATGAGATAGATACACAATGCATAGTAATCGTTGGGGAGGAGGCCAAATGGAAACCAAAAATTCACACAAGATGTCTATTAGAAGGAGATTCTAATAATATAATTTTTTTCATTGGCAAGACATCCAAAGGAAATTTCAAAATACCATTCGGAAAGTATCATATCAAAATGGAATGGAGTGTCATCCTTTTAAGGATATCTCACATGACATTGTTAGATTATTTACACTACGAGGATAACACCGTATTGTGGAGTTTTTTACAGAATCTCCCCCAAAAAATCTATCCCTTCTTTGTTTATAGCGGAGGTGGGCAACCAGAGGTTTTTACAGAGGTTTTTTTATTGGTACACCTTTAAGGTACATGTACATCGATGCATACATAAAAAATAAAGTATTGGTTCTTTAATGTTCAAAATAAATTTCATACGTTATAATAAAAATTACACTCACCAAATAAACTGCACCAGTGTCATTGAACATTACACACTAGTGCACATTTATGTCGTCAAGTGCACCGTTTTAGGGTAAATACAAAAATACCAAATTGATTTTCATTTTTTGCATCCAGTGCTCACCCTCCTTCCAAAGACACCCTGTTTCTAGTGCTCTACAATGACTTGGATAACTGCATTGGTAGATTCCACACATTTCCAATTTTTGGAAATTACCACGAATTTTCATTTCTTCTCAATAATGAAACCATGCCTCCTCGGGACATAAGAGGCCAGGTAAATTGTTTATTACATTCCTATTTGCATTTTCATCCAATTAAAATTTGAATTTAGCTTGAAATTTTGCATTTTTTTCATTTTTTTTTCCAATTTCGCATGGTGCACCTAAATGCTTTGGTTCGCCCCTAAGAGGCATGTACTATGTTAAATTCACAATAATAACCACCCTCGGTGCATATAATATAAATGTACGCACATGTGTCGTTCAAGAAAGAGCACCGCGATAAAATTTACAAATAAAGCGGTGAATCCTTTGTAACGCTCCACAATCAATGCAAAATTGGCTTCGTCCCACACTGACACATTTCACTTACTTAATCGCACTGCTAACTTAATGATATATAAAATTTAACATAGTGGTGCAACCATTTTAACCAAATGAATAAGTGTTGTTTACACAACTGCACCGGGACATATATTGACCGACTTGGCATAGCGGGGAATCTCATTGGATGCCTTGTTCCCAATGCTCTATCCTTTACAACTCACCGCTAAACAAAACAACGATCCTCCGATACCACGGTAGCACCAGTAAATTAATATTAACATATCACACCACTTCAGTTTCTATAAAGAAATTTAATCTAGAGGTTCCCATCTGTCCAACAAACGCACAGGTGCTGTAAAGATAACAACATCAGAATGAATTTTTAATAATCTATTAGAGCGGTGCAACTTATTAGATGCATTGTTGTAATATGTGGTGGTGTGACAATAAGCATGGAGCATAAATGCGTAAAATATAAAGGTACACACCACAACAGGTTTTGAAAAATAAGCATCATGATTCATCTTTTGTAAGGCACCATTAGAGATGAATTAGTAATACAATGCACTGCTAGACATCATATCGTTTCTCTAGTAGAACTGACACACCAGTGCTTTCAGTTTGACAAAGTGCACCAATGATTTTGTGCACCATAAATTTGAGCATTACAGTGTGTCTTTGTTAATGAAATGAACTGGTGCAGTTAAAAGTACTGCACTGAGAAAACATTGTATTATTTCATGTGCCACGATGTTTAATTGGACACCTCGTTACCGGTGCTCTATACAAGACAACATACCACAAAATGTAATGTTGGTGCTATAATAACATGGTTGCACCGGTGCATTCATATTTACACATCACATTGCTTAAGTTGCAATGAAACAATTTAACCTAGTGGTTCCTTTAGGTATAAACAACACACCAGTGCTATAAAGAGCACGACTCTGGGATGACTATTTCACAATTTAATGGTGTGATGTGTCTTATGGGATGCATCGCTAAAATATGTGGTTGTGTGAAAATAAACATGGCATCGATGCTCTGTATTTGTCTGGTATAGAGCACCATTCATAGGACGTATGTTCTGTTTTAGGCACACTGATTACTTTTTTATATTTTTTTGCAAAAAAACGATTAATTTAGATTTTTTTAAATACAAGTCATTTATATATGTGTTTTATAATTTCAAACTTATTTTATCTATATATATGTTCATAACAATATTTGTATGTGAATGAGAGATGATGATGACAAGATGAGGAGTGACATCAACAATAGTAGGTCGAGACACACACATTTGTGCATGAGTGGGAGGCTAGGGAGAGGGAGAGGGAGTTATTCCCTTGCCCTATTTCATAGCTGACACATGACCTTTTGATGGATGTTGGTATTTTAAAGTTTTATTAGGAGGGTACATCCCCTATGCATAACTCTTTGTTGTTACAACAATTTATTTTTCGTTGGGATCATGGGCGACATGGGTTCAGGGTCAGTCCCAACCTGTGGTATCATCCCACGTTGGAGGATGTTTATTTCATCAATACATTTTCTAGGAGGGGGGAGGATTTTCCCCAGTTACCTGAGCTACCGCATGGTGTTGCAGGATATACACAATTGATATATGTGCATAGATATTTCCATTTGAAGGTTCATTCCTCTTTAGAGTTATAGGCTCGTGGTGGTCAACTAAAAATACATTCATTTGATAGAGAGCACGTTAGGTGCTTGTATCTTATTCTCTCGACATTGTCACAATATAGCTCTGATAGTAGCGCATTAGTTTCTCTTTGTTGTATTATGTAGATAGTTTAGTGCGGAGGCCTGATTGATTAGGTGGTTGAATATTTTTTTGAGATAGTTTTGTCATGCATTAGATCACTATCGTTTTGTTTTACATGGGATGAGATTCTTCCCATTCGCGTTAGATTTATTTTCACTATTGTTTGAGAGAGTCCATGCGATTCAACTAGTAATACCTCGCTTTCATGTTAGGCCTATGCTTGATGAACTTATGCACATGTGGGGGAAGTTGATGACCTATAAGGGCTAGCTTGAGTTTCCCATTGCTCCGTTCGATGGGGATTAATGTGATTTATTATCTAGCGAGGAAAATATTGTCCTCAATATTGTACAATACCTATACGTGGGGTTGGATTGGAGAGGATGTCCATGTTAGAAATAATATATGGTCTCATTTAACCATAGACAATATAGCAATATTGTCACCCAACCATAGGCCGAAGACACCCTCGAGCACCTTAACCTTGATAGAGAGTGATTTTGGAAGAAAACCCTAGGCCTAATAGCCAATCAATGTAGCATACCTCTCTCCAGAGCTAGAACACAAGGAAGAAATTCCAAACCATAACCAATAGAAATTCCAAGCCTAAACTAAGAATACAGGTTACAGTAGTTGTAGCTGCATCTACTCTTCAGACTTGCATACTTACTCATTTTTTGCAATGCGTACTTACATTTCTACAGTTGTGATATGTGTGTACCAAATGAGCTCTAGCACCTTATATTTATACTAATTTCTCTAGGCTGTCTAGGTTGACTTTTCTTTCTGGAGGCTAAAGAATCAATATAAAATATTCTTTTTAGCCAACTTTACTTCTAGGGTTATGTCCAAGTCTTTTAGGGTTCTTCTTGCTTCCCGAAATATTCTATTCTTTTTCAGGGTTACATGTGGAGGTTAATACCTCCCACAACTACCATAATATCAACACTCCCTCCTATCTAGGGAGGTATTGAAATAAATGGTTTTGAGAAAAAACATACCATTCAATCGGTAGCATCATCATAGCCATACAAGATATCTCATGATTAGATCACGAGCACCCTCATCATTATCAATATCATCTGATAGCATCAACTGTACCATTTCTCTAAGCCATACTCCATCTGAGTAATCGGGAATGATATTGAATAATTCACTCACTCCATAGAGTGATGCGAGAACTATTCTTCTAATCTAGACATATTTCCTAGAAGAATAACTATTTGAACATATGCTAGAAGACATAACATGGGATACAAGGACTATTCTTCTAATCCAGACATACGTCCTAGAGAAATAAATGTCCTAGACCATTTTCCTCTTGGAGAATGGATGTCCACTAGCACACTGACTATCCATCTAGCTGATAATAATTTTCAACACTACTGATAGTCTACATGGAAATCAAAACAATGTCATTCAATAGAACACAACTGTATCTATCCATAGTAGTCCATAACTACTATCCAGTGGTACACAACCACACCAAGTAGCACACGACTACTTAATCAGTGACACATAGTCACAACCAATGGAAAAAATCCACCATGGTAGGATACATCTACTGTCCATAGACATACAGTCTCCATAGCAATCATATCATCTAATATCAACCTGTATAGAAACAATATCATGATATAAACTGAGTCATCTAGGCCATTCTTCCACTCACATCTATGATATATGGAAGAACATTTGCCCTTAGAAAATAAAACATCAACCATGGGCTATTTGGACTATTATTCTCAAGCATAGAAGAATAATTGTCCCTAATTTCTGAGCTTGGACCATTCACCTAACTAGGCCATTCCTCTGGCACTAGTCATAGTGCAACCTGGAGAGATTGAGTCTGTCCTAGGGAATGTTTGTCCCTTATTTTTGAACATGGACCATTCTCCTAATTGGGCCATTCCTCTGGAACTAATCATAGTGCAACCTGGATATAATGAGTCTGCCTTAGGGAATGATTGTCTGGACCATTTCCTAATGGAAATGATTGTCCTGCACCAACCTCCAAAATAGACCATTCTTCAAAACTGCTCACAACTGTGAACTTCGAAAGAATGACTGCCCGACGAGGCAAACCACTCTACTTGACCACTACTCAGAGTGACTGGCAAGAAGAATGACTGTACTAGACCATTCCCCCACAATGGAAACAAGGGGAATCGATATCTATGGTACATCAACAATCTATTGGACCATTTTCATTACGAAAACGACTATCCGATCTGGACCATTTTACGAACTAGAAAATGCCTGTTTGTCAGAAATATCAAACCAATTTATGAATTGGAAAGGAACTGCTCATCCTGGACCATTTTTCGAACTAAAAAAATGATTGTCCATAAATCAATAACACATCAGTGCTCCCTCCCAACATGGGAGTAATCTCTTCCTTCTTCAATAAATAATTCATCTCCATGAGCCCCAACTTGCAAACTTTTCATCTTGGATAAAGGTTTTACCAAAATATCTGCTATCTGCTCATCCGTGGAGATATATATTGGAGAACCACTTCTCTTTTTTGGAATTCATCATGGAGAATGTAATGCTTGATCTAAATGAACTTCAGTCTGTCATGGAACACTAGTTTTCTCTGAAGGCTTCATATAGCTTTGATCATTACAATATATCATGGTCGAATTTAGCACTTATGTTTCCTGCTAGCTCATGACATCATAGCAAGGCTCAAATGAAACATATTCAAGTAGAAATTCTTCTATCATCATGAGAGTTTTCTATGGATTAGCAATCCATCATCCCAGACTTCTGAGTAACTATTCTAATACACTATCTCTGTCATAGAAAGTTTTCACCACTCTTTTGTTGTATATGAGATACTCTGCATCAAGTCATTTGAATCCATACAAGGTCTTCTTATATCTGCATATGTGGGTCTCTTTTTAGTATACCTCAAAAACTTGAGATTTCTTTACATAGGCTTCTTCCTCAAATGCTCTATTGGGAGAACAATATTTTACAACCAACTGATGTAAAATTCAATCCATGGGTATTGTGGGAGATATACTAGCTCGGATAGAGGTAAACTAATTTATGGGAACAAGTTGTTATCATAGTCTTCTCTTCCTTCTGGAAGAACCTCTAGTTATGAATCTCACAATGCTTCCATTATAGCCCTTTTTCACAATTTATTACATATATTGTTCATCATAACTTCCATTTCTTCTACTTGATTGCTTCTAGTGGGTTCAAACCAAGCTGGTAGTCTTGTGTTTCTTGATATAATAACTGGTTGTTCTGGATTTTCTTTCTTTCTTGGAATCTTCATGTTCTTCCTCATGTTTCACTTTATCTCTTGGGTCCATGGAGTCTTATATAGATTCCATGCCTTGAAGATTGCAAATTCTTCCTTTTATCATAGGATCATGGATATAGATGGACAACCAAGAATACTTTGAGGCTTATTTTCGAAGAACACTTCTTTTGAACATGTGTTGCTTATCATGGTTGCTACTTTCAATGGAAACAAGGAAAGATACTTCATAATCCTTAATGGATCATATCATTTAGGATTAGCTCCCTCCTAATCCTTGCTTCATGCATGCATGCATTCTCTTCTTTTGGGATTATGTAATCATCTCCCTCCATCTAAGAGATTCCACGCTTCCGTCTGCATCCTTATTTCCTTCTACAAAGTGTCACACATNATATTTTTCTAATTTTCTCTTGATTGTCGACTTCTTTTTGTTTTTGACTTCTTCCTAGTCTCTTCAAGTTTATTTTTTATTTCAACTTATCTGGCACTTGTTACTTATATAATAGCTTCCATAGGAATTGTTACCAAGGATTGCCAATGTACTTCATATTCTCATGTGTATTTCTTGACTTGTAATCACCATGATAACAATCCTTATCTTGTTATTATTCCATAGGTATTTGTTTCACTTGAACATCTTATCTTCTAGGAAATATATATGAAAAAACTATGTAAACATGGTATGTACAAGAACTATGAAGAATATTGTTGCCTTGACTTAGAAGAAGAAGTCTGTTTTATCCTGCTTAGCCTTCTTTGAGGGTTCCTTTTCTTCAACAACTGTTGCTTCGTCTGTTTCCTTCCTTTTTATTAACTTGGGACAGTGGTTCATGTAGTGACCATATTTTCAACAGTTGAAGCATTGTATCTTTCAAATATTCTTTTCTTGATTTGGTTTCTTCCTTGAGCCAAACTTATTCTTATTTCTGAAATTCTTGAACCTTGTTGTGAAAGCTTGATCATCGTATTTATTTTGGGGTTTCTATTTTTCATTAATCCTTGATTCTTCTTGTGCACATAAAGTCCAGAGTTCTTCAAATGTGGGATAATCCTTTCTTTTGTTCATGCTTATAGAAAATGTATCCCATGTCTTGGGAATACCATTAAGTACTATATTTACCAGTTTCTTCTCTAAAATGATTTGTTTAATAGCTTGTATTTGATATCTTAACTGAGACATCCTCACAAGGTATGATGTTATGTTGTCATCATCATTCATTTTCATCTCACAAAGCTCATTCTTTAGACTCATTATTTGTCCAATGTTTCTAACTCAGAAGAGGTTAGTTAGGGCATCGTACATCTTCTTAGATGAGTCAAGATGGGAGATGTAGGGTATCAAGTGGTCTTTTACAGAGTCCACTATGATAATCATGGAATTGATGTCATTGTCTTTGAACTTGTCCATAACTGCACTTTTATGAGGTTCCTTCTCTTTTCCTTCTTCAAACTATGGTTCCACAATCTTTCCTTTCATGATATCCAACACTTTATTCTTGGCAAGGATGATTTCAATCCTTGTCTTCCATGCTATGAAGTTAGAAGCCCCTTCTAACTTTTTTTTTGACTTCATAGAGTAAGTCATGATTGCTTTGACTTGGCCAACCTTTGATTTTGACAAAAAACTCAAACTTGGCGTCTAATATTTCTAAGAGTACCAGGAGGTGAGTTGGGTTAGGGTTCACTAGGCTATTGAGAAATTAGTTCAATTTATTCACTTAAGGTGCCTCAACAAGAGGGTTAGGGTTTCGTTGCTACAACAAAAATGACTGCAACTGCAACTGTAACTGATCAAACCCTCCCAATCTATCTTCTAGTGGTTAGATTGTCTGAAGGTAGTGTGGGCCCATAACCTGTTAGAAAAAATAGATGTGCTTGTTTAACCATGGACAATATAGAAATATTGTCACCCAACCATAGGCCGAATCCACCCTCGAGCACCTTAACCTTGATAGAGAATGATTCCAGAAGCAAACCCTAGGCCAAATATCCAATCAATGTAGTGTACCTCTCTCCAGATCTAACACACAAGGAAGAAAGTACAAACCATAACCAATAGAAAGTCCAAGTCTAAACCGAGAATACAGGTTGTAGTAGCTGCAACTACAACAACTCTCCGGACTTGCGCACTTACTCAGTTTCTGCAGTGCACACTCTTACATTTATGTAGTTAGGAGATGTGTGTACCAAATGAGCTTTGGCAACTTATATTTATACTGCTTTCTCTAGGTTGTCTGGGCCAAATTCTCTTTCTGGAGGCTAAAGAATCAATATAAAATATTCTCTTTAGCTGACATTACTTCTAGGGTTATGTCCAAGTCTTTTAGGGTTCTTCTTGCTTCCCGAAATATTCTATTCTTGTCAGGGTTACACGTAGAGGTTAATACCTCCCGCAGCTACCATAATATCAACAATCCAAACATTTGATTTACAGTGGTTGAGCCACTAGATGAGAGAAGTAATATTATTATTTTGTTTTGATAAATATAGTTGCATATTTTGATGTCTTATTTAATGCATATGTAATTTATTGTAACATTTTGATTCAATTATCTTATTATTGTTATCTATTTTTTTGTAGATATTGGCACATATGTTGGGGATGAGCCTCCCCAACATGAGGATGAGGTGATGGAGGAGGTAGAGGATTAGCCTCTAATATAAAGATCGCATATGCCACACAGGTTGGATGAGAAAGTCCAGATAAAGGTGGTGGATCAACTATGCAATTTCATGATTTGTCACAGAGTGGTACATGCACTCATTAGAGAAATATTATGGGTACAAGATCTCTCTATGATATAGAGGACTCTACCTCGTGACATGATGTTGTTGATGTGTCATATTGTTGGTGTCGTTAAACTCATCAAGAGGTTAAGGGGTGTTTCTCATGATCCCACTCTATCTATCTCATCAGTAGATCCATCCAGATTCTATACTCCACCACATGGTCCTTCTCCTCTTTCTCCTCCACATGAGTCGACTGAACCATTCATTGGTCCTCTTGCTTCCCCTCCACATGGGTCTGAACTTGCATCCATGTACGATCCTCCTCCTCCTCCTACTACTTACCCTGCACATGTGTATGAACCTACATTCACATCTAATTCTCCTCCTCTTACTTCCCCTCCACATGTGTCTGAACTTGCATCCACATTTGATCCTCCTCCTCCTTCTCTTCTACATGCGTCACCATATTCCATTGATCCTCCTCCTCCTGTTTTGTCACCATCCATCGATCCTTTTATTTCTCCTCCAAACGTGTCATCATCCAGTGACCCCCCTCCTATTATGTTCACATCAGGTATTGTTGCACATCCCGATGATATTGATAGTGAGATATTTGATAGTGCAATTTTCTCGACATTTATTTTTGACATAGTTGGTCTTGATAGAGGCTCTACCTCTGGTAGCATAGACACTGATGCATATAACTCTTGTGGTGGACCCAGCTAGTAGGGGTACTAGTTGACATGCATATTGATTGTTTTATATTTGACTTGAGATGTATATATGACATGTTTATTGCAGATTTTGTTGAGATGTATGATTGACATGTATATTCTTATGTATATCGCTCATGTATATTATGGTTTTCATATAATGTTGTGGTTGTTGTTGTTTGATTTATAAAATGTATTATGAGTATGCTAATGACGAACATTGTTAATGATTTCTCTATTTTTAAGTTAAATTTGAGATGTATCACTCATTTAAATTTACAATTATCATATAATGTTTAAATTTACTTTTATGAAATCGTTTAATTTGGATTGTGATTGAAAAAAGTTATAACCATTAATGTCATATAATGTTTAATTGTTCTTCAAGGTGAATTGTTTGTTGTCCAAAAAGATACAATATGTTGATCAAACGTGTTTAGAAACAAAAATACTTAAATATGATGAGTGAAATGAATGTGATTTGAATATTTATGTTTTTTTTCATATATTATAATATTAACATTATAACATAATTATTCACTAATAATAATAATGATGATGTAATAATACTGTTATTTTTTAAATTTTTATTATTCAAAGTTTACAAGACAAAGTTATAATATAATTGTTTACTAAAATCACAATTATTATATTTTATTAATATTTTATTTTTCCAAAAAAAATATTAATTTATGTTATCCAACTATTATAATATATGAAATTTATTCAATTAAATTTAAAATACTAAATATAGAGAATAATAATACATTTTTATCTATACACTTTCGATGAAATGGTTTCACAATTTTTTACTCTAATACAAACTTTATGAATCTTCTATTAAAAAATAATATCACCCAACAATTTATAATCAGTATGTTAAGAATTAGTAAAATTGACAAAGGTGTGTACGGATCATAAAAAAAAATAGATTAGTATGGATCCTTAAAAATTTCCTTAATTCTCACTAAGCTCTAGAAAAAGACTATTTTAGAATTTCCATGTCCTTCCTATATTGACATTTATTTCAAGGAAAATGTAAAAATAATGATTAACATAAGTTTATATAATTATAAAACTAAAGGATGNTTAAAAATTTCCTTAATTCTCACTAAGCTCTAGAAAAAGACTATTTTAGAATTTCCATGTCCTTCCTATATTGACATTTATTTCAAGGAAAATGTAAAAATAATGATTAACATAAGTTTATATAATTATAAAACTAAAGGATGTAATGGAATTGGTGGAGGCCATGATATTTGCACTAGTTGAGGTTGGGAATGCCATCGAAGTTGGTAATGCAAACACCACAAGTGTGATTCCATAACTTATATATGTTACACGAAGTTATTTTGTTGGAATTTTCCTTAGAGGTTCAATCAAAGTAAGTATATATTTATTCGAATTTTGATTTTTTCAAACAATAAAAATTTCGAGGTTTGAATATTTTTTAATATCTTTATTTTTTTGTTAAATAAAATATAATTTAAGATAAATATTTACTACCTCACATCACCAATTTTGTGATATCTCAATTAATGCTTAGTAATTCAAAGGTTAACATAAACATATGTTAATACAATACAACATAATTTTTTTATAATAAATAATAAATATGACAATAAACATATATCAAAACCACACCTTATGCTTATGCTATTTAGTGTGTTTTCAATATGGTGGTTGTAAATGGTTGTTAACTTTTCAGATCCAACATAATTATAAAATGAAGAAAAAAACATAATTGGTCATTATAGATACCCATAGTAAAATGACACATCCACAATATAAATGCCCAAACAAATAATTTACAAATTAGTCTTTGTTACCATCACCTTGATTATCTTCCTCACTTGGAATTGTAACATTGTTGTTCTCAAAAGATGTTTATATCTTAGATCATGTCTCAGTACGAACCACCAATCCCCATCCAATAAATTTGGGTAAAAAACACTTGGTTGCAATGTTTTGGGAAAACATAAGGCTCCTTAATTTCAACCCACATATTTTTAGAGTTAATACATATTATCCCACTATCATGATCTTCCTTTACATTTATATAATCAAATGTATCCCACCACTTGCAACAAAAAATAACACATTGAAACGATGAGAAGTCCACTTGAATGATCTCTTGTATATTTCCAATGTAACCTAACTTCCCCTCTATTAGGTTATGATCATAGTGGCTAGCATGATTACATTGGTCGAACTCGACCTCCACTCCACAATATTGTGTGATGCGTCCATCATCAACATACTCAGTGAAAAAATGATGTCCATATGCCCACATAGATGGGAATAAATGCACTTGTAAAAATGAGAACAAAGGATAGTGTCATATGTCTAATAACCGAAGCATTAATTAAAAACATAATACGTGTTGCAATTCAAATGTGCAATATTATAAATCGATTGTGGTACTCAGAGAGGCTATTACAGAGTTGTTGCACTTGATCCCTATGTTTAGTGCATCCAAATCTTCTCCATGTGGGTTACAACCATACATTGCATATTTCTCTTGTATCTGGTCAGCCACCCAACTGTTGGGACATATTTTTGGCTTATTTTATTTTAAATGATCAAGATAAGGAATGCTTATATCATTCAACTATTTGAATTCTTTTATGTTATTGATCCATTTCCTTCTTTTCTCTTTATACAATGTGATGCATGATCATGTTGCCTCTGCATTGTAAAGAACGAATTTATTGATGGCATCAATTTCTAAATTTGTTGAAGTATACACAAATTCAAAACAAGTAACATGAGATCAAATATATATATTCAACTTAAAAAACATATTTATTGATGGCATCAATTTCTAAATTCATTGATGTATACAAGAATTCAAAAAGAAAAACATGGGATGAAATATATATTATCAACTTCAATGTAAACAATTTCTCTGTACTAAATTGACAAAATATGACTGATTTTCTCTTTATCAAGAGCCTTTTTATGTTCGTTTGAAGTAGCTCCCCTTCCATTTTATCCTCATCTTCATGGTCATCCCAAATGAATGCCCCTACTATGTCGTCAATTTTCTATTAGAAAAATAGGATCACAGAGAAATAAAATAAAACAAATGTGGAAATAAAACATAGAAGATACACAATACAATAGAGACACAGATATATGTGGTTCACCCAGTGTGGGATATGTCCATAAGATAAATTGTCAGGTCCTTCCTCTTTTTTATCCTACAAAATGAAGGGATACAACCTACATCACACCCATTGTAACTTCCTCTTCTTTATCTCACTATCTCCTCTCCCAGAATACAATATTTACTCACATACATAGCCACAATATAATTCCCTCAGAAAAAATGGTTGCCTCCTAGGGAAAAAAAAAAAACCCTAACATAACTTCTACTGTCATATTTGTGACCTTATAATGAACGATCCAGATTGACTACAAAATTACAAGGGGGCTATGCATACCTGCATATAAATCAGGAAGATAATCAGGCTCCACAACCAACAATCTCCCACTTGGAGACTGATCACAACAAATCCATTGTTGTTGTACCTATTGAACTATGATCCACCTTGGACCTGGAAAATTTCTCATATTCACCTTCATGCTTGAATACCAATTGAAACTGAGAAGGAATTCAATTTCTCCTTGGTTACTACCTTTGTTAACATGTTTGTAGGATTCTGGATAGTATGTATCTTTTCCAACTTCAATTGTCCATCTTCCAATATGGATCATATGAAATGGTACCTGAGATGTATATGCTTAGTATTAGAATGGAAGGTTGATTTCTTGGCAAGATGAATGGCACTCTGGCTATCACAATACAAGCTAGTATTTTCCTTCTTCGTTCCCAATTCTTCCATAAACCTCTGTAACCAAATCATTTATTTACTAGCTTTTGTAGCAACAACATACTATGCTTCTATTGTTGAAAGTGAAACAATCTTTTACAGTTTTTAAATCCAACTTACTGTTGTTCCACCTGCAATAAAAACATACCTTGTCGTGCTCCTCCTGTTATCTTTATCCCCTTCCATATCTGAATCAACATATCCCTGTAGAACAATGTATGAACCTCCAAAACATAATGCATGAGTACCAGTACCTCTCAAATACCTGAGAATCCATTTTACTATATCTCAATGTTGTTTACTTGGATTGTTCCTATACCTGCTCACAACTCCCATTGCATGTGCAATGTCTAGTCTTGTGCACATCATAACATACATCAAGCTACCAACTGGTGATGAATAAGGGACCCTGTACATGTATTATATCTACTCCTGTGTCTTGGGACATGTTTCCTTTTTTAATTTGAAATGGTTGGCTAAAGGTGTAATAACTGGTTTTTCATTATGCATTCTAAACCTCTCCAACACCTTCTCTATGTACTCACCCTGAGACAATGTCAATTTGCAATTTTTTCTGTCTCTTGTTATTCTCATACCAAGGATTTTATTTGCATCACCCAAATCCTTCATTGCAAATGAATTGGATAATTTCCTTTTTAGCACATTTATATCTTGCATGTTAGACCCTGTAACAAGCATGCCATCTACATACAATAGCAAGATAATACAAATTCCATTTTCTAGCCTCTTAAAATAAACACAATGAACATAATGACATCTACTATAACCTTGTTCTATCATAAACTTGTCAAACTTAAAATACCACTACCTTGGAACTTTCTTTAGGCCATACACGCTCTTCACGCTCTTCTTCAACCTACATACCAAATTCTCCTTTCCTTTGAATTCATATCCCTATGGTTGGTATATATAAATCTCTTCCTCCAAATCCCCATGGAGAAAAGTTGTTTTTACATCTAACTGTTCAAGATGCAAATATTCTACTTCCACAAGACTTAAAATAGTCCTAATTGAAGTCATTTTAACAATAGGAGAAAATATTTCATCAAAATCTATACCTTTCTTTTGTGCAAACCCCTTT
>SNQJ01S0018712.1:201946-225508 GCA_010110895.2 Picea sitchensis
CTCTTCCTCCAAATCCCCATGGAGAAAAGTTGTTTTTACATCTAACTGTTCAAGATGCAAATATTCTACTTCCACAAGACTTAAAATAGTCCTAATTGAAGTCATTTTAACAATAGGAGAAAATATTTCATCAAAATCTATATCTTTGTTTTTTGCAAACCCCTTTACAACAAGTTTGGCCTTGTACCACTTTTTTCCTCCATCTTCTTCCTTCAACCTATAAAACCATTTATTATGCAATGCTCTTTTTCCTGCAGGAGTCTTAACCAAGTCCCAAGTTTGGTTATTTACCAAGGAATCCATTTCCTCTTTCATGCCTTGCTCCCACTTCTTTTTAGTGTCTACCTGCATTGCCTCTTCATAACTTTCTACTTCACCAATATCAATCAACAATAAATAATACAATGAAGGAGAGTATCGTTCAGGGGGTCTACTTAACCTGGTATATATTATAACAACATGTGCAAGAGTTTGAGGTATATGTTTCTCTTGTTGTTGTACATTGTGATTTTTTGGTACCTTTGGAGTTTATTTTTCAGTGATCTCATCAAATACCGTGTATTCTTGTTTTTATTTTTCCTGTTTCTTTCCTTTCAACTCATCTTTGTACATGATCTTCTCATTTAATATGAAATCTCTACTCCTAATGACTTTGTGATTTTCATAATCCCATGAGCGATAACCAAAATAATTAACACTGTATCCAATAAAGGTACACTTCTTGGATTTTTCTTCAAGATTTGTTCTATTTTCTTTATCAATATGGACAAATGCTTCACAGCCGAAAGTCTTCAGAAATGAATAGTTTAACTTTTTACCTATCCATTCCTCCTATGAAATTCCACCATCCAAATACCTTGAAGGATATTTGTTTATTAAGTAAAAAAAAATATCTACAACATCTTCCCAGAATTGTAAGGGAAACCCAACATACAATCTCATACTCCTTGCACATTCCATGATTATCTTGTTCATCATTTCTTGTGGTGTTCATGTAACTGTCTTCTCTCTATGAATCCCATGGTATGAACAATAATCATCAAACTCCTTGCTACAATATTCACCTCCATTATCTGATATGAGACACTTCAACCTTTTTTGTGTCTCATTCTCAACCAAGGATTTCCATTTCTTAAAAATATCAAAAACATCATATTTTTGTCGAATGCATTAAACCCAAGTTTTCCTAGTTGTATCATCAATAAAAGTAGCATAATAATGATAGCCACCAAGAGATGATACCTGAGCTGGTACTCATACATATGTATGCACAAGATCTAACTTTTCACTCTTGTTTTCTTTTCCGACTTTGAGAAATCTAACTCTCTTCTGTTTTCCATAAACACAAGCCTCACAAAAATCCAAATCAACCTTTTAATATATGGGAACAAATTCCTTTTGTGAAGAATATGAATCCCTTTGTCACTCATGTGTCCAATCCTATGATTCCATATTGTTGTATCCACTCCTGTAGAAGATAAATAAATATAAGAGTCAACATTAATAGTACATAAATACAATGTACCTACCTTCTCTCCTTTTTCCATTACCAATTATCCTTTAGTGACGTTCCAAGACTTATCTGTAAATCTAAATACACAACATTCACTTGCCAATTTCTCTATTGAAATTAGATTTCTTATCAAATTTGGTTTATGTCTCACCTCTTTCAGTAACCATTGGTTTCCATTCTTTTGCTTTATTTTTACCTTACCCATTCCAACAATTTGACATGGTTCATCATCACCCAAATAAATCTGTCCAAAATCACCTTGAACATAATCTTGAAAATATTTCCTATGGGGTGTCGCATGAAATGAAGCCCATGAATCTACTACCCAAGACTCAGTGGTATTATGAAAAGAAAGAATCAAAGCATCTTGTAACAAATCACTTGTTACATTTTCTTCCTGATTTTTCTCCTGCTTTCCATCTCTTTGTTTCATTGGAGCTTTGAAGTATTTCTCCATATGTCCTTTCTTTCCACAATTCCAACGCCCTATCTTTCCTAGTGTGGATTTGGATTTTCCCTTCCTAAAATTTCCATGGTTCCCTAAGCCCTTTCCTCTATCCTTTTGTCTTCCCTTGTTCTCCATGGTCAATGCATTACCTGATGTCTCACCTACGATTTTCCATTGCATTTTCTTGATAAGGATAACACCAACAACATCATCAAATTTTAGATTGTTTGAACTAGAGACAGATCAATTACTTACAACCATGACCAAGCCATTCCATATTTCTAACAATAAGCACAATATTAGAAGATTCCTAACCTCATCATCAAAGTCCACTTTTAGAGAACTTAGTTGATTAGTAACTGTATTAAATTCATCTAAATGATTTGCAACAGACCCACCTTCTAACATATTCATATTAAATAATCACTTCAAGAGAAATACCTTGTCAGAAGTCGAGGGTTTTTCATATAGTTTAGTCAATGCATTCATTAGATCCTGTGTTTTCTTCTCTTTCAAAATATTGAAATTCATCGACGTTGCCAAGCATAGATGTATCATTCCCAGTGCCTTACTATCAAGAACCTCCCATTATTCATCCTTCATGGTCATCGACTTCTTTTCTATTCCGCCCATGGTAGGTAAATATCCTTCTGATATAAATAATCCTCCATTTGCCTCTTCCATAGTTGGTAGTTTTGGCCTTTAAATTTATCGACCTTAAACTTTCCATCTTTCTCCATTGCTCCCACTTGAACTAAGAACCCTCTTTTCCTATGAGTGACCTTTGGCTCTGATACCAGTTGTTATAAAAATAGGATCGCAGAGAAATAAAATAAAACAAATGTGGAAATAAAACACAAAAGATACACAATACAATAGAGACACAGATATATGTGGTTCACCTAGTGTGGGATATGTCCACTAGAGAAATTTCCAGGTCCTTCCTTTTTATTATCCAACAAAATGAAGGGATACAACCCACAACACACTTGTTGTAACTTTCTCTTCTTTCTCTTACAGTCTCCTCTCTCAGAATGCAATATTCACTCACATACATAACCGTTATACAATTCCCTCAGAAAATAGGATTGCCTTCTAGGGGAAAAAAAAACCCTAACATAACTTTTACCATCAGATCTGTGACCTTATAATGAACAATCCATATTGGCTACGAAATTACAATATTTTACAAGGAAATTTTCCCAAAAAGTTTCCTTGGGGGTCTTGCTAGCCCCCATGCCCCCCACCCCTTCATTCGGGGGCTAGCTTGTGAACCCCCGACAGAAGGGGGCTATGCATACCCGCATATAAATCAAGAAGATAATTAGGCTCCACAACCAACATTTTCTTGATGTACTAATTGGCATAATATAATGACTCACGTAATATGTACCCCTCTGCCATACATCCCTCTGGTTTTTCCCTTTGTCAAACAAACCCCTTCAATTTTTTCATGTACCTATGTAAGAAGAACATCCAACGATATGAAATAACCCTAGCTAATTCAACCTCGTCAAGTAGGTGAATTAGAAGATGGATTTGCAAGTCCATAAAACTCATGGGAAATTCCTTCTCAAACATACAAACAATCTCAGTTATCTCTCGACACCATCGTGGAATGCTATCCATATGAATCTCCCTTGATGTGATCCAACCTAAAAATGTAGATAATTTTGATATGGCATGTCAGAGGTCTTGGGGGAAGTCATGGTTCACACAACCAGGCACAAGCAAAGGATATTGACACCAAAAAATAGACACACACATCATTAATTTCCATAAAATCGTGAGTGCATAACATATTTTTACCGATGTCGGTATAGAAGAAGAATCATATGTTCAACATACATACCCTTAGAAGATTCAAATGGTCATGTGATTTCAACCATGACAAAGTATCTTCTATAGTGAAGCAACGTCGTAGAGTCGACCCATATAAAGAAGGTGCCTTCACACCCAATATAACATCCTTCGCCATATAAAGATAATCTTTCTTCAAAATCCATGGCACATCACCTTCTTTAAAATACCAAGAGGGACCAACCTTTCCTCTTGTTTCTTTTCTTGGCTAATGTCTCTTCTTATTATTTGAAGCAATACTATCTCTCCTAACAACCAATGTGTCACTTTTATTCGATGATATGTGCCTCCATAAAAAAGATGAAACATTTTTTGATATATGCATGGGATTTGGTAAGTGGCCAATCTTAAGATTCTCCCGATATGGAAGTTCATAAAATGCATAATTCCTTTTCATCCGAATGGGAATTTTCTAAACATAGGTGTCAAAAAATTCAAGATTATCGAACATAGGTTCCCCATTTGAATCAAGCAATTCTGGCATTTCCTTCTCCTTCTTTGTGTCATATGTCCTAATCCAATATGTCAGTGTCATTATCTCAAGTCTCTAAATTCTATTTGGTTTACCATTGAAAGCAGATGCAACTCTTCTATAAGGGTGATATTCTGGGAGGAATACCCTCGAACAGTTGTACACCGACTTTTGTAGGTGGTTAGACCACCTAGCCTTTATAGAAGGTCCACCAAATTTACATATATGATACCCTTTTGTTACAATGCCTATGATGTTATCATATATAGAGAATGTTAGTGTTAAAAATATAGTTGCACCAAATGAAGTGTGCCAAATAACATCACAGATATAAACAAATCAATCAACATGCTTACCAGAGTAAACTCCTAGTCCTAGATAATCATGCATGGTGTACGCATGTATGACATACAATGTAAAACACCTCTCCATTGGGATGGGTCTTGATACATCATATACATGTATCCCTTCCCATAATTGCTTAAATTCATCGATCAATGGTTGGAGGTAGACAAGCATTCTCTTCACTTGTCTTCTGTCTGGGACTATAAGATCTAGCATAATATGTTCATTCTTCATGGAAAACCATGTGGGGATATTGTTATTGATCACTACCACTTTGATAAATAGAATAGTTTGTGTTTTGTAGGGAATACAAGTTAACTCAATCCATAGCTATTTCCAATCATAGGGTTCGTACTTCATCCTTGAATTTATTGGGCCATGTATCCTCTATATGCTTCATGGCTATTGAATCTTCTGGGATTCACATAACTCTTGGCTCACTTCTATGTGAGGCATTCCACCCCTGTAACATGGATAATTGTTTGCAATGAAAGAGCCTTTGAATCCTTGGAATTATAGGCATGTGCATCAATATCATATGAGGAGGACCATGTGCCTTACATTTTTTTTTAATTTATGCTACCTATCATGCCCACATGTAACATACCCAGCCACCCACAGGTCGAGGCATGCTACCTTCAATCCCACCCTTGGACTTCGTACTCTTAGTGATACCTTATTAAAAATTAAGGATGCATAAAAGAAAATACTTTAATGACATGCACACTAGTAGTCATCAAGCATGCATAGTCTAAAGATTTAATTACACGATAATTAAATATATAGATGAAAATCCATTCATACACAGATAATAATAATACAACAGATAGCACTTATCTTTATAAATAGATGACACCAACTGGCTGCAGACCAAGGACGTTCCACCCAACCATAGACACCATTGCTCCAAATCTCAACAGCAGTGTCACCCCCGAGCCAGGGCTATGAATCCACAAGGAGTTCCAGAGTGTACTTGGGTTCCCAAATCAGTCATCTCTCAAGCTCTCACAGGTTTCCCAACACCCACAACAATCCAAGTACCCAACTATCTTCTACCCAGCCTTTACCACCCAAGAGAATGGACTTCCACCCTTCTCTGCCATGCAGTCCCTCAGGCAGTCTCTCTCCTTTATTATTTTCGATCCTCCAACACAACTAGTCAAAAATCTCAATGTTGGAACTCTCAGGACTCGCAGTTGTGAGAAAACCGGGGCACATGCCAACACATCTTAGACATGCAGGCCTCTATTCATGGTTGTATCACACCAACGACCACAACAACCAACTATCCCATGGCTAATATTCAACAGTTCAGTTCTCCTTCCCAAGGAAAGACACAGATGAGGATGGATCAATGAACGGGTGAGAATGTGCATAAAGGTGTGTGAGGGAAATGAATGAATGTACAGGCAATCAACGAATGAACCATCAATCCAACGAAAAAATTAGACCAGGGACGGGTTTAAGTAACCTCGTGGGGAAATCAAGAACCTCCTGGCCTTCCCCAAGAAGCTCATGTAACCGATCCCCTCCCTTAGGCAAAAAGGTAATTAACATAGGAATAAACACTTAGCCCCTCAATCCCCCTCTCTTGTGGAATCATAGCCCCCTATAACTCTAGTCCTTGTTCGTCTAGCAGCCAACGATGCGTTTATTATTAATAATGATCAAAACATTACATTTCTTGGGCATATTGGCCCTTTAATAATTGTTTGGCCACTATGGCCTCTCATCATTGTAACAATACATTCTTTAAAATGGGGGTTCAAAACTTGGGGTGTTACATCCCCTCCCCCTTATTTTGGCACTGTCCTCAATGCATATACAAAATAGAGATCGAAATCTCCAATTTATTAAAAAAGTTGTGGGTACTCTGCCCGCATGGCATCTTCATTCTCCCAGGTAGCATCTTTAAGACCATAGCAGGTCCATTGAACTTTTACCATCTCTATAACTCAATTCCAGAGCATTTTGAATTTTTTATCCAATACCCACACAGGCTAAACCTGAAAATCTTCCTCTGTCTCCACCTAAATCAGATGCCAATCAATAACATGGTTAGGATCATGTACATATTTCTTTAGCAAAGAGACATGAAATACATTATGCACATTCACGGAAACAGGCAATGACAGCATGTATGCAACTGGCCCTATTCTGCCTAATATTTCAAATGGACCACAAAATCCGGCTGCCATCTTTGTACAACTACCCAATCTCATAGAGTTTTCTTGGGCTTCACTTTCAAAAGTACATGCTCCCCTACTTTAAATTCTCTAGCTATCTTGTTCTTGTCTGCATAAACTTTCTATCTATCCTAAGTTGCCTTTAAATTCTGCGTGATCTTGACCACCTAGTCTTCCATGTCCTTGAGAAACTCTGGCCCAAGTACCACTCTATCTGTTGGGTTGTCCCATCTTACTGGAGTATTGCATTTCCTACCATACAAGGCTTCAAATGGGCTCATTCTCAATGAAGCTTGATACCCATTATTATATGCAAACTCAACCAAGTGTAAGTATTCTTCCCACTTAGATGGCTTGTCCATCACATACATTCTTAGCATGTCTTCAATTATTCAGTTGGCTCTCTCTATTTTCCCATCGGTTTGGGGGTGATATGCTGTGCTAAAGTTTAGATTTGTGCCAAATCCTTTAAACAATACCCTCCATAAATTGGAGGTAAACTTCATATCTTTGTCCGAGACAATTGTCCTAGGTATCCCATGCAACCTAGCAATTTCCTTCATGAAAATTTCTGCAATATTAGTCGTTGTATGCATTGTCTTCACAGGCACAAAATGAGTAGCCTTTGTTAATTTGTCAACCACCACCATGATTGAATCATGTTGCTCATTCATTCTGGGTAGTCCTGTGATGAAATCCATGGTGATTACTTCCCATTTCTTCTCTGGGATTGGCAATGGTTGCAGCAAACCAGCTGGGTGCCTATGCTTAGCCTTCACCTTCTGACATTCCATACATCGAGCGATGTAATCAACAACATTCTTCTTCATTCCCGGCCAAAAGAACTGGCTTCTAACTGTTGTAATTGTTTTCCAGTAACTAGGATGTCCATCATAAGGAACATCATGCATTTTGTTCAGTACCACATTCCTCGATTCTCCAGAACTAGGAACATAGATTCTATTTCTATGCATGATTAATTTGTCTTCCTTTATCTCATACTCCTTTATTTTCTAGTGTACATCTACTTGCTGTAAGTATTCCTTTACCTGTAGGTAATGCTGGTCTGTAACAAGACCATCTAAAATTATTCTCTTTAAGTCTGACTGATGCATACTGATAGTAGTAGCATGCATGAGATGCACTCTTCTACTAAGTGCATCGACAACTGTATTCTCCTTTCCCTTGATATGCTTGATATTGAGGTCATATTCACTTAAAAATTCCAGCCATTGTTTGCCTAGCATTCAAGGTCGTTTGTTCAAAAAGATACTTCAGGCCAATGTGGTCTATCCTTAACTCAAATTTCTTCCCCATGAGATAATGCCTCCACATCCTCAAGGCGTAAGCAATGGAAACAAGTTCCAAGTCATGAGTGACATAGTTCCTCTCATGTTCCTTAAGATTTTTTTCCTCGTATCCAGTGACATGTCCATTTTGAGTGAGGACTCCGCCAAGTCCTTCCTTACATGCATCTGCACATACCACAAAAATTTCATTTGGGTTAGCAATCTTTAACACGTGCACTAGTGAGTAATTCCTTCAACAGATTAAAATTATTTTCACACTTGAGTGTCCATTCAAATTTAGCTCCCTTCCTTTGCAAATAAGTGATAGGATGTGCGATCTTAGAGAATCCTACTATGAACCTTCTGTAGTAGCTAGCTAATCCCATAAAAGATGCGACGTCTAACACATTTATGGGTGTTGGCCATCCTCTAATGGCTTCGATATTCTCTGGATATACTGCTATGCCATGCTCTAAAATAATGTGTCCCAAGTAATGGATCTTATTTTGATAAAAGGAACACTTACTCAACTTGGCATACAATTGATGTTCTCTCAGTACTTGTAGTACTGGTCTTAAGTGATGTTCATGCTCCTCTTCATACTTAGAATAGATAATTATGTCATCCAAGAATACTATGAAAAACTTGTCCAAATAATTTATGAATATGCCATTCATTAAGCACATGAAGACAATTGGTGCATTGGTCAGTCCAAATGGCACCACTACAAATTCATAATGCCCATACCTGGTCCTAAAGGTTGTCTTATGAATGTCTTCTTCCTTGATTCTTACCTGATGGTATCCTTCCCTTAGGTCAATCTTTGAAAATATCTTTGATCCTCTTAGCTGATCAAAGAGGTCATCAATTCAGGGTAGAGGATACTTGTTCTTTATAGTGTACTTGTTCAGTTGTCGGAAGTCAATACACAGCCTCAAGGTTCCATCCTTCTTTTGACAAAAAGTATTGGTGCTCCCCAAGGTGAAACACTTGGACATATGTATCCTTTCTTCAACAATTCCTCCAACTGCATTTGTAATTATTTTAACTCCAGTGTGCTCATTCTGTAAGGTGTTTTTGACACCGGGGATGCTCTTAGCACTAAGTCAATTGAGAAATCTATCTCCCTTCTTGGTGGCAATCCGAGTATTTCTTGGAATACATCTTCAAATTCCTGTAGTACCAAAAAATCTTCAAGGCTTGGCCCCTTTGTATTATCTGGCTCTTCCACATGAGTTGCATACAATTGTCATCCCTTCCTAAAACATCTTTTCAGATGTAAGGATGAAATCTCCCTTATATATATGGGTCTTGGAACTCCTTTCACAGTGCTCTGTTTTCTGTTTCCATCAAGACATGTAAATGTCTTGTTATGACAATCTAGGACAACATGATGCTTGTCCAACCAATCCATTCCAATCAGAAAATCATCAGACCCCAATGGTATGATATTTAGATCAATACTAGTATTCATGCCATTAAGACTTATGGAACAACTTCTGACCATCTCATGGATTCTTCTTTTGGTTCCAATGGCTAACTGAACCAAACTTTCTTTTCCAAGTTTACTTTTCTCTAGATGTAATCTATCCACTATCTTAGGATCAATGTAGCAATGACTTGCTCATGAATCAATCAAAATAGTAATAGGTTGATTTATGATCTTACCTTTCACCTCAATCATATTGGACTGGTAATTTTCTTGTCGATCATTTAAAGTTGCATAGATTCTCCCCATATCTTCGACTTTTGTAGCCTCTTGGATGTTGTGCACAATCTTCACTCTGTCTTTTCTGTGTGGGCAATCCTTGTACATGTGATCTTCCTTGCATACCCAACACTGAATTGGTGGTCTTCCCCTTTTTCCCAAGGAATATTCCTTCTTGGAATCTCCCTTAGCATATTGATCTTGATGATTTCTATTAGGCTCATTCCTATTGAAGGGAGGTTTGAATCCTTTGCTCCTCTGATCAGACTCCAAGATTTTTGTAGGGATTCTCTTCCCTGGCCTTTCTCATACAGGTATTTATCATTCCTGATGGATTCAATCAAGGCCCTAGGTTCATCGTACTTGATATTTTCCGGATGGAAATCCACTTACAAATCTCTGTATTTTCACTTTCTCATCACCAATGAACTTGACATATTTTAACAATCCCAACCTAAGTTCAAATAACTCCTGCATTTTCTTGTCATAGAAATGATCTGAGAGGTACTCCTTTTGGAAGTGCTTCTTGAACTGATTCCAAGTGGTCCTACTTTCATTAACATGTTCCACTTGCTTCAGTTGGTCCCACCACATCGCAAAATTCTCGTTTAAATGGTAGGTGGCAATCCTGGCTTCCAGGTTTGATGAATAGTTATCCAACTAAAAATATCTTCGGAGCCCAATCAACCATGATTTGGCATCGTCTTCCCTTTCTCTTTCACCATCGAAGGAAGGTGGATTGAGCTTTCTCAGCTCTCCTTTCAAACTATCTACCTCTTATTTCCTTCTTTGTTGTCTAACAGGGGACACCTTTGGACTGCTTGCGGGATCTTCTGATACATAAAACTTTCCTTCCAAGTAAGGAGGTGAGTGGTGTCCACGAGCTCTGCTGGCACTTCAGGAATAAACAACTCTTCCACGAGTATCTCTTCTTTCATGACACTTTCCTCCTTCCTCTTGTCTTGAGTTTGATCCCTTCTTCGTTTGTCTCTGCAACTGATTTAAGCTCTGCAACACTCAAGCATTTATCTGACTTTTCTCTCTTAGCAGTCTCTCATTGTCTTCTTTGTAGCTCTGCACTTCGATCTTCAGGATTCTTACCATTTCTATTAATGTTTCCCACTCTTCGTTTTCCTTGCGTCCATTGGACTCTGTCTCTACATTACCAACTCTAGTATTTTGGCCTTCAGCCTCCTTATCATGATTGGAGGCTCCCTGACCTTCTTCCATTTCCTCAATACACATCCTGATTTTATGTGCTTAAGCCCCTTAATTCTGCAAAATGTGCAAGCAACCATTTTGTTATCATTACACATATGATAAACAAAATTGCCAAACCATGCTACAAGTCTCTTTATTTTTTTTTTTCATGGAGATCATATCCCCATTCTCCAAAAATAATAGTGTCATGTTATCCTTGGCTGACACATAATTTCATCCTACACAGGTGCTTCCTTCAAACCAATTCCCAGGTGACCATGACTAGAAACCGTGTCTAAATCCTTCCTTAGCACTTTTCTGTCTCGAGGACAACCAATTTTTCACTTAGCCCTCCTTCCCTCAACTCTCAATTTGCATATGACCATGGCCATGACCCTACACTTAGCTAGAAAGCGCTTGTCCAAAGCTTCAAGACTTCGTAACTTTCAGCCAAGTCCGGATCAATGGTCCTCGTCCTCTTTCACGATAAATGATCGAAATCCCCTTTGGGACTTCGTGCTTTCGGAGTCTCAAATTTTTCTTGCTTGCCTCCTCCTATAATGCTTTTACCTAGAGTTCATGATCTGCCGACGAGTGTCCTCCCATAGATCAACGACTATGAATCATTTCGGTTCTTTGGGCTTCGAAAGTTTCAAACTTTCCTCCTGCACTTTCTCCCGGAGTGCTTCCACCCGAAGTCAACGATCCTTCAACGTGTGTCTTCTGGAATAAATGGTCGATATGTACTCTGGCATTCGGGCCTTTGAGAGTTTTCGACCAAATGGAACCTGTCACATCTTTCCCCTCTAGATTTCCCAGTCTCGGGACTGCACGATCTGTCGACATTTTGTGAAATACTGGAAGAGGACACGTGGCCCAATCAGACGGGTGACACATGGAATTTTCTAATCAAATTTTCAATAATTCAAATGTTCAAATCTTACTGACATGTGGCACATATCCCATGTGTCCACATCATCCCAAGTGGCATCTGCAAGCCATGTCACTTCGGGAATTCTAGGGTCCACATCACCTCTGGGTGACATCATCGTTCCCCATCACTCTGGCTCTTCGGGCTTCGAGATTTCAGGAGTTTCCTTACTAGTGCACTTGCAATTCTCCTGAACTGGCCAATCTGTCGCCATGTGTCCTCCTGGCTCAGACGACTAAGATTCACTTCGGGTCTTCACCCGGATTCCACGGATTTGCACCACGTGTCCTCATTAATATGACGGTGGAGGCTTACTTCGGGTCTTCGGACTTTAGAAATATCATATTTAAAAACTTTTCTGGCCCCACTGGATTTTATCCGAAGCCCTAGATCTAGTGACGGGTGGCTCTCGACAGATCAACGACCGAGATCCTTCTGGGTCTTTGGGTTTCAAAATTCTCAATTTTCAAAACTTGTCTGGCCCCACTGGCTTTTATTCGAAGCCCTGGATCTGGTGATGCATGGCTCTCAGCAGATCGATGGCTGAGATCCTTTCAGGTATTCGTACTTCAGAGAACTCAACTCTCAACCTTCGCTTTCCCCAGAAGTGTGTGTATTTCTGCCGCTTGTCCTCTTATATCGAACGACGAAGATCCACTCCAGATCTTCGGGTCCGTAAATCTCAATTCTCAGCTTCTCCTACTCACCTTTTCCCGAATTTCTTTTACCTGGAGCACACGATCGGTTGATGTGTGTCCTCCTATAGATCGATGGTCCCCAACTACTTTTGATCTTCGGAGGTTCGTCGCTTGAGTACCAACATGTCACATCATTGCATGCCTTTCAAATTGTGGGGGCATGCATCGGTGGTTTGGAGTAACCCACTTTTCGCCCCTCAATTCTCCTGATGCTGACACATAACCCCTTGGGGAAATCATGGTTTGGATTGCGGGACTGCCTTGGGAAATTATCTCCCATGCTACTTGGTTCCCCGTAATGCTTGTTGTCTATTGATCTCTCTTTCCAATGGGATCTGACGGTGGTGACCTTAACCCTTGCCTCCTTTACATTGGATGACCCCTGTTCACCTGTCCTTTGATCTAACGATCCTAGATCTTTCCTAATCCTACAGTGGCGATCACTCTCGAATTCTAAGGGGACGATCATGATCCTTCAAACCCCTTACCACGGGTCTCTGACGTTCTATCTCCTGTGTAGATTCTGCAACGCTATTCCTCCTAAGATTTTCTACTTCACGGTCATAATTTGATCTCAACCCCATGACTCTGACCAACAGACTTGACCCATACCAACCCGATGTTTCAACCAGAAGCTCTGATACCAAAATCTAACATACCCAACCACCCACAAGCCGGGGCATGCTACCTTCAAGCCCACCCTTGCACTTTGTACTCTTACCAATATCTTATTAAAAATTAAGGATGCATAAAATAAAAGACTTTAACGACATGCACAACAGTAGTCAGCAAGCATGCATAGTCTAAAGATTCAATTAAACGATAATTAAATATACAATGAAAAATACATTTGTACAAAGATAATAATAATACAATAGAGATCACTTCTCTTTATAAACAGAAGACACCAACTGGTTGTAGACCAAGGACGGTCCACCCAACCGTAGACACCACTGCTCCAAATCTCAGCAACAGTGTCATCCCCGAGCCAGGGCTATGAATCCACAAGGATGGTTCCAGAGTGTACTTGGGTTCCCAAACCAACCAGCTCTCAAGCTATCACAGGTTTCCCAACACCCACAATAATCCAAGTACCCAAATCTCTTCTACCTAGCCTGTACTGCCCAAGAGCATGGACTTCCAGCCTTCTCTGCCACGCAGTCCCTCTCCTTTATTATTTTCGGGCCTCCAACACAGTTGGTCCAGAATCTCAATGCAGGAACTCTCAGGATTCGTAGTTGTGAGAAAAACGAGGCACATGCCAATGCATCTCAGACATGCAGGCCTCCAGTTATGGCTGGATCACACCAGTGACCATAACAACCAACTATCCCGTGGCTAATCTTTAACAATTCGGTTCTCCTTCTCAAGGCAGGACACAGATGGGGATGGATCAATGAATGGGTGAGTGGGTGCATGAAAGTGCGTGAGAGAAATGAATGAATGTACAGACAATCAATGAACGAACCATCAATCCAATGACCAACCCAAAAATCAGACCAGGCACGGGTTTAAGTAACCTCATGGGGAAATTAAGAACCTCTTGGCCTTCCCCAAGAAGCTCATGTAATCAATCCCCTCCCTTAGGAGAAAAGAGTAATTAACATAGGAATAAACACTTATCCCCTCAAGCCCCCTCTCTTCTGGAATCATAGCCCCATATAACTCCAATCCTTGTCTGTCTAGCAACCAACGATGTGTTTATTATTAATAATGATCAAAACATTACATTTCTTGGGCATACTGGCCCTTTAATAATTGTTTGGGCACTTTGTCCTCTCATCATTGTAACAATACATTCTTTAAAATGGGGGTTCAAAACTTGGGGTGTTACACCACATTCTAGACATATCTCTTTTTTTGCATATTTATTTCTGTATAGAATACAATCATTTGAACATGAGTGGCATGATATGTACTCAAAACCCAATATTTTCAGCATTTGATTTTCCTCTACACAACTATGGGTAAGACATTATCACTCACAAGTACCTTATATTTGAGTAACCTGCAATTAGTGGGAAATAGAAATGTACACTGTCATTAAGCGTGAATAAAATCAACTCTTTTCTTCCTTGATTGTGTGACAAGATTCCTTAAAAAATTAGGGGACTTAATGGTTAGTTAACTTACAAGTGTCGAGAAACACCCATCTAACATACCATACATTGATTTCAAGTTGTACAGTAGCATTGTTGTCCCTAGCTGGGTATACGTTGCAGACCCCTGTACTCAAATAGATAGAGGGGTGGTGGAAGCATATTTCATGCTTTCAAAGAAGGTATCTATGACATCAACATCATCCCCTAGTTCATTTTTCTAGAATGCATCTAACAACATTTCCTCCATGGATTGGGTATCCCATATGAAATCATCCATACCAACCTCTATATCATTGCCTTCATCCCCAACATGTGAAGAACTAGTATTACTGTAGAGGTTTTGAATTGGTGACTCAGGACGTAGTGGGAATTGAATAGGTGGTTGTTTCAACCATTCTCGGTATGCTTCCTCTCCAAGATATTTTCGTTTAGCAACAAGATCACAACTTGAAATCATAGTGGGGTGTAACAATAGATAGTGGACATGTCGCTTGTCATCTGAATCCGTTTTGCAAAAATATTGGACATTACATCGATAATATTAGTAACATAATGCATTTAATATGTTTAAATATTATACCAAACACTTATTACAAGCATGTAAACTTTTTTCCCAATAATAAACATGAAACCAAACACTTTATAAAACAAATGTTGAATTAAGAAATACATTTAGACTAGTTTCATTGAAAATCCCAAAATATAATTACTCAATCATCATTCTCTTATGTCCTATGGGGTTGTCTAGATAAAAGAGATCCAATTCATTGTGTAATATTGTTAACCCAAGAAGATTGCTAGAAGATGGCATGTTAGGATTGGTAGGGTAAAGCAACTATCCCTTTTCATCAAATATCTACTTGCGATATCTTTCTCCTGATAAGAGCTTGCAGAATTGGCCATATTGAATGAGTTGGAATCTGAAGAATTGGCCATTTGATATTATAATTCCTTTTTTTTCTGGATTTGAGCCAAAATCGTCATCTTGGGAAGCGTAGAACAACCTAACTTCAAAATTAATTTCGAATAAATGTTATAACTTGATAGTGCGCCTAATCATATAAAGACATACTAGTGCGTATTGATAAAAAAAAACATGTTGGTGCATTTAATTCAGAGATGCACTGAAAACTGACCTCCATTATTTCCTCGGCAAACCAAAACCTCCACAAAATTTAAATGCAGATGTTTACATTTGCATTTTGGAAATTAAATTGTTATACAATGTGTTATTACTTACACACCGCATCGAAGCGTTGCTAATAGCATAGCGCACTGAATTAAGCAAGTTAGAAAAATAATGCACACTTACTATAAATGCATTGAAATTTATTACGGAAATAAATCGACGCGTTATACTTACACACCGAACCAATGCACTGCGCACTTTATAGTGGACCAAAAATGTAACTTTTGAAAAAAAAAAAACCAGCGTGCACGTTTACCATTGATGCACTAAAATATATAACGAAAAAATGAGCAAAATTTTCAATTCTTATGTTTATAAAGGAAACTCCTATTCATTCTTTTATTTCTTTGCCAAATTTTAGAACGGAGGTTTGTGCAACAAATATTTATCAGCAAAGACTTCAGAGTGGGTGGATTTTTTTTGAAGAGCCAAATTCAAGGGGGATTATTATAGATCACATAGAAATCCGTAGAGGAGAAATTTAAGGTATCTGATTTCATTCTATTAATCATATTAATCATTCTCCTATTTGATTTAGACAATTTTCATTGCATTCCCCAAAAAAGAAGGGTTTTCACGATTACCTTTAGTATTGGAAGCCATAATTTCCTCATTGTTTTTTTTCTTTCTATTTCTGTATTTCACAAGGAGAATTTTTTTAAGAATTTATTTTTATAAAGTTTGTTTATTTATATATGGGTGTTTCCTATATATTTTAATGAAACCACTCATTGCATTGGATCCCAAACAATCGTGTCACTGCCATTTTATTTTAAACGCCTTCACAGTTACCTGCGTGCTCTATACACAGTAAGAGTGACAAAATTTTCAATTACTTTCTAATTAATTAGCAAGCAACTGAAAAGTGTACATTTAATTATCAATCCGAGGTCATATCTTACTTACAAACTGTCATGCATTGTATATGAAATTTTTAGTGTTGTTTTGCTACGGGGTTGTAGTACTTTGAATGTCACAGATCAAGGGTTCAAGATACTAATTAAGTCACCAAGCTAAATTATTTCCCAAGTTGCATAGAAGTAAATATCTCACTTGCAGGAAAGAAAATTCACACTTCCGAAATTGAAATCACACTTGCAGGAATTGAATCATGCTTGTAGAAATTGAAATCATTGTTACAGGAGTTGAAGTCACACTTGCAGAAATTGAAATCACATTTGCGGAAATTGAAATCTATCTTGCAGGAATTAAAATCACACTTGTGGAAATTGATATCACACTTTCAGAAATTGAAATCTATGCTATGATCTACTGGTGACTTGTTCAAGCATAATGAATATCTTGTTTTGGTGGGACAATTAAGTGTTCACTCATCCAATAGCAATCCAATAATACCAATCTCAAACTGTTGAAGAATAATGCTATCACAAATTAGGAAGAAAACAAAATAAAGTGCAACTGGAAGTGGAGTTTCAATAATGAAGTTGCAACACAAAAAGGAATCACAACGATGTCATTTGTAGCAACACAAATTGCAACAACAGAGCTTACATCGTGAGAACAATAGTGAGACAAATGTCAACAATTAGGAGCTACAACGTATCTGCGATTATGACTTCAAGAAAATAGAACCAATGCAGAATTGCAGCTTAAGAGTGCTAATTCTTAACAACAAGAAATTAAACATCAACCACACACTAATTATAATGAATGTTCTACCAGATTTTAGAATTGCAGTAGATTGAAAAATAAATTAGCTACAGAATTAAATAAACAAAATTGAAGGGTTAAATCCTACACTAATATACAAGATGTACCTGACAAAGGAGGGAGCCCTACCCCCTTAGACAAGGTACTGAGCTACAAAATCAGAACCACACGATCACCAACACATCAACACACAAATGAAAACATGAACATAAATTATATTGTAGAAGTTTGAAAGCACAATAATAATCGAATGCATATCGCTAGAATAATTTCCTCCCCTTCAACTATGGGGAAGTTAAGATTTTTATACAACATGACTAATGTATAAAATCATACAACAAGATGGATGGGCATCTGTGAGAATCTGGTTGTTCATTTGGTTACATTTATTTTGTCAAACTTTAGTGAAAATCAAGAGTGTGTTGACTCGATAGGCAAACTGATTTATTATTTTAGTCGCCTACTTGCCTCTTGTCACTTTCCTATATGAAGATCATTTCCCAACTTTCAGATATAGTGTTGATTTTTGAACTAGCGAGATTTGTACTCAGAATCACAACAACGGTAGACTCGGAGTCGTGGCAACATATAGTATGCTCGGAGTTGCAACAATTGTTTGGAGTTGCAACAACAACGAGTGCACTTGGAGTTGCAGTAGTTGGTTTGTGCTAGGTTACCTAGAGTTGCAACACGAAGAGTGCACTTGGAGTTGCAACAGTTGCATAGTGCCCAAAATTGAAGCAACATAAAGTGTGTTTGGAGTTGCAGCAGAGAGGTATTGCAACCATTGTGAGGAGCAGTTGTTGTATTATTCTTGTGTAGCAGTATTAGTACATGAAAGTAGCAGGTTCCTTTAAGAAATATGCAATAATAGCATAAAAATGGCAGATGGGGAAGAATTCATACCTTAGTGATAAGTAAGGAAAACTAGATAAGGAAAGTATCAAAAAGGGAGTGATTAATGGAAAATTGTAAGCAAAAAGGTATTAGACAGGTGTTGAAAGTATGCCAATTTAGGTACCCGTCAAAGATCATCGAGACGTATTTGTATGTCAACAACACCGCTTATACTGTACTAGTGCATATATATATATATATATATATATATATATATGGTTGAGGCACCGATGCATATAAATATGGTTGAGGCCCCAGTACGTATTAAGTTACTATACACACTGTGATCTTATTTTTTTTAAAAGTTACGTAACTTTTATATATGATGATTCCTAGTTTTTTTTTTTTAGTTTTTTTCTTTTTCAGAGAGATTTTGAAAATTCCAAGGGACAAACAAGGGGAAAACCAAGACATGTTGGCAGGGATGTCCAAAAAAGTGTATAATAAGATGGTAAAATAATTGAACATAATTGTGTCACAAGAGGATCCATCCCCACTAGAATGTGCACCAGAGGTATGTAATCATTTATTTATTCTTTTGTGTACATTGAATTTAATTATCGCGTGAAATACTAATTTTCAATTGTTTTGTTGCAAAAAAGAAAAAAAAATAGAACCCATTCAACACATAAGACATGATGATGAGGAATAAAAGAGTTGACCACAAACTTTGTGAGTATTTACGTTTTCGACCTTTCTTAAGATTTAATGTTTGTTGTGATCTTTATATTTAAATAATTAGTTTACACTTGTCCATGGATGTCTTCTAGTAGGTGCTAACATACAAAGAGAATCCAACTCATGAATTGATAAACATTGGGTTAAGTATGGTTTGTGAGTATATGTTGAAGTATGGAAGTTTAATTGGACAATTTGTAAGTAACTATGTTGTTTAACATTCCTTGTTTTATAATTAATGAAACAACAAGAAAACTTTATATTGATTATATCAACTATGCTTTGTCATGTCATATTAAACATACAAGAAACAAAGTATGGAATGCAACCAACTGAGGAGATTTTGAGAGAATGCATGAAGCATGGCTTCGAAAGAATGTGTATTGTTTATGAAAGACTTTGTGCCAAGGTATGTTATTTATTTATTTATGCAATCATGTATATTCTACTGTATATATGAATGTGGATATACTTATTATAGTTTATTTCTATGTTTGTAGATGGAAGATGAAGGGGTGGAACATAAAAAAAACAAGCTGCTCAAGAAAATACTATGTTAAAAAATGAAAGTACAATAGCGCTAACAAATGTTGAAGAAATGGGGCATGCACGCAGCTCGAGCGAAGACAACAATTCAATTTATGAATGACAATCAATATAAGTGAATGTTACTGCAAGTTGTATATTTTGTAATATTTTCCTTTGAAAATCATGGATTTTGTTTAATGTACTCGACATATTGTCCCCATTGCATGAGGACATGTTACCACTAAGTGTAACAATTACATGTCGATTGCAATTTGATCATTGTGGACCTTTACCTTGTCCCTTTTTGTATGACAATGGGTCTCTTATTCATATATAATAAAATGAGTTTCTTATTTCATAGCATTGTAGAATGTTGTAAAATGTTGTGTTCCTGAATAATTAATTTGTGGATGATTTACATTGTTACAAATAATAGAGGTTTAAATAATTGGATAACGCATTAATGCAATCATTATATCAAAATACAATAACAAAAATACAAAACAATATTATTATAAAAAATATTTTATTTTAAAATGATTAATTGAAAATTTGTAAAAACAACTAATTGAAATATATACATATCAATGCATTGTATTCTTTTGAACTCACTAGACGATGCTTGCCATAATATAGAAAACGATGCATTTTGAGGAGTCATACACACCGGTGCACATGAATTATAATAACGCACCGATACAAACTATTGAGAAAACACATTGTTTCATAAACGATATAACGTACAATAACATTTATCATTTGAAAAGTGTATGGTGCTCGTGTTTAAAATAACATCGAGGCACTAAATATAATGTATGCACTAGTGCACTACTGTTATTATATGTACCGGGTCTATAAATATTATTTACGCACTAGTGCCTTTACTATAATATACGAATTGGTGCCTAGCAAAAATAATGGTGCCAACATCTCACCTCTAATATTCAAAATTTCACTACCCTTTGATGCACATGGTAAAAAATACATCGGTATGTACTAATTATACAAGCACTGGGGCACATGCTATATTAAATGCACCAGGTCTAAGGATAACTTAATCGCATTGGTGCTCACTATAACGTAAACGCACCAGTGCATACAAAAACTAAAATGCGTTGGTGCTTCATACTCAAACAAGGTGGAACTAGTGCATATAAATTATAAGAGCATCAATGCTCTGCATATGATGAAAAAGGCGGAACCAATGGTTAATAATTATAAATGCACTAGGGCGTTTGTATTATATTAACACATCAAGGAGTTTGTATTATATTAACGCACTGGTGCGGGTTTGTCAAGACCACACCAGTGCGTTTTGATAATAACAACACTGGAATAGGCAAAAAAAAAACTCCACTACAACCTTTGCCCACCCAATTTTTTTAGTTATATGGAACATCCATTAAAACCTCCACAATCATTAGAGGAGGTTGTAGTGAAGGCTCTTATGAAAATTTTGCCAAATTTTGTAATACTAAAAAGCTCCACTAGAAGGTGATCTCCTTGTAGTGTTAGCAACATTTATTGAGACTGTAGAGAAGAAAAAATTAGAGGCATTTTATCCCTCTCAATTAGGTTTGCATGAATGGTATCTAAGAAGAGAAAGATTGATCTATAAAAAGCTATGAGTAAACAAGAGATCTTTTAAGTAATAGATTCTCTTCAATTTGACAAATCCTCTATTCTCAATGGCTAGCCCATTGAGTTCTATGAACACTTCTTTGATTTAAATGGGAAGGGTCATCTAAGAGTTGTTGAGGAATTGTGATCCTTTGCTAAGGTTCTCATATCATATAATTTCACATGAAAGTCAATGCTCCTTCTTCTTCCTTCTTCTTTTGATGTTTTTCAACCATTTTCAACCTATATTCCTTTGTAATGCCATATACAAAGTTATTTTAAAAATTATTGCATCCATATCAAGTTTATTCTCTAAGTATATTTCCCTATATTTCTAGGGAACAATCAGGGTTTTTTTTTTTTGTAAGTAAGATTCTATAAAAGGCCTTTCAAAAACAAAAATTACAGCATCAACAGTTTAACCCAGACTATAATAATTGAATTGCCTCGAGGGGAAACCAATTTAGCCAACCTAAAGGGTCGAAAACTAGTGTATCAATATACCAGTCATAGGACAACGTCTAACCACTAAAGTAACATTGCCCCATGGGGGAAACTGATTTACTATTTCGTCTAAGACTGACATAGTTTAAACCAAACAAAATAAACCTAAAAGTGACAAGTGGCAACATAGAATCTAAACATCCAGTCGACCATGCAGAGAGACACTTGTGCCAATCAGGTTGTGGGATTGTAGTGTGGCCATGCGTCCTGAGAGGTGGCTTTGAGCGTCGAAGCCGTGTCTAGTTCTACTTCCTCCTTCGGATTCCTTTGCGCAACTAGTACTAGGATCAATTGTTCATTCCCTGATGCATTTGGTTCCGAATCTGAGGGGTGGCATGATTCATGCAAGGCTAAAAGCATTTGCAGGAATTGTGTCCCCTTCCCATCAAAGATTTCCAGACGAAGACGCAGGTCATCCAAATCCTTTCGCAATTCGAACAAGATTCCTTGCAGAACTGCAAGGCCTTCTTGTATCTTTGTGTAGGAGACATGATCTGTGCAGTAGTGAGGCTGCGCCTGTTGATGTCCATGGTTGGAGCCGAAACCTTCACTCAGATCTTGGGTGTAGAAAGATTGGGCTGGGGGTGAATGGATTGGCAAAGGTTCATGGGCTGAAGTTGCAGGAGAATTGGGAGGAACGACTAGAGTTGGCTGCGAAGAGGAGGCCAAGTCTGAAATTGGCCCTGGGTTGAAACCCAAAGAATTTCCAAATAGATCAAACCATTCGATCCTACATGCATAGGGCGAGGAGAGGGGCGAAAGACCACTAAAGCTATGGCCAGACTGTGCCGAGGAGGTTGGCAAGGAGGGTGATGAACAGTGGGAGGGTGTAGGCAGAGGATGGAGAGCCAAGCATGACCGATTTGGTTGCAAAGCCGAGTCACGTTTGGATTTCCCTCGTTGTCTTGGCATGACTGAGGCATGATGAGGGAAATAAAGCACAAGAAGAAAGTTAAGGAAGCCAAGGACAAGTCGAGGAGAGCACAGACTGTTGTAGGACTCAGCTAAGAGAAAATGAAGCTGCGAAGACGACTGGTGAGGTTCAAGGTGAAAATAGCATTGGTGGAAGAGGACACACACGAGAAGAGTAAAGACCAATCCATTGAATTGACCCATCGAGGGGATGGGAGGCCAGAGCGAGGCGCACTAGGAGTAATGACGCTCTGGTTACAATGGCTCTATGTTAAATGCATGGCGCGTGAGGGAGGGGAGGGCACGCGCCTGTCACGTGGTTGGTGCCATGTTGGTTGTCGCATGTCCTTTCCAATAAACATCTGGACGACATTATCACCCCATTTGGGGAAAAGGTAAGCGAGAATTGCCCAGTTAAGCTTTCTGCCACTAGACCACGTCCTTGCTTAGGTTTGAGCACAAGACCTGACCTTCGTTGCAAGAATGACTTTACCATCCAGCCGCCTCCGCCGACCTTGGAAAAATCAAGTTTTATTAATGGAAGGTAAATTCACAATACTATAGGTATTTCCCAAAAATATTTGCATTTAGTTTAGATTAAGAAGACCCAAGCTATTATCCTCAAAATTGACCTTTTCAAGTCTTTTGACAGGGTAAACGAGTTTACTGTTAAGCTTATTCCCATTCTTATGGGATTTAATCATCATCTAGTCTCCTGGATATGAGATTCTTTCTCTTTAATAGATTTTGTAGATCCCATTAATGGTTTAACATCCACATTTTTAAAACCTTCCCATGGTCTTAGACAATG
>SNQJ01S0018712.1:225558-236296 GCA_010110895.2 Picea sitchensis
AGGGAGATTTTGAAAATTCCAAGGGACAAAGAAGGGGAAAACTAAGACATGTTGGTAGGGATGTCCAAAAAAGTGTATAATAAGATGGTAAAATAAATGAACATAATTGTGTCACAAGAGGATCCGTCCCAACTAGAATGTGCACTAGAGGTATGTAATCATTTATTTATTCTTTTGTGTACATTGAATTTAATTATCACGTGAAATACTAATTTTTAATTGTTTTGTTGCAGAAAAGAAAAAAAATAGAACCCATTCAACACATAAGACATGATGATGAGGAATAAAAGAGTTGACCACAAACTTTGTGAGTATTTATGTTTTCGACCTTTCTTAAGATTTAATGTTTGTTGTGATATTTATATTTAAATAATTAATTTACACTTGTCCATGGATGTCTTCTTGTAGGTGCTAACATACAAAGAGAGTCCAACCCATGAATTGATAAACATTGGGTTAAGTATGGGTTGTGAGTATATGTTGAAGTATGGAAGTTTAATTGAACAATTTGTAAGTAGCTATGTTGTTTAACATTCCTTGTTTTATAATTAATGAAACAACAAGAAAACTTTATATTGATTATATCAACTATGCTTTGTCATGTCATATTAAACATACAAGAAACAAAGTATGGAATGCAACCAACCGAGGAGATATTGAGAGAATGCATGAAGCATGGCTTCGAAAGAATGTGTATTGTTTATGAAAGACTTTCTGCTAAGGTATGTTTTTTATTTATTTACGCAATCATGTATATTCTACTATATATATAAATGTAGATATACTTATTATAGTTTATTTCCATGTTTGTAGATGGAAGATGAAGGGGCGGAACATAAAAAAACAAGTCGCTCAAGAAAATCCTATGTTAAAAAATGAAAGTACAATAGTGCTAACAAATGTTGAAGAAATGAGGCATGCACACAACTCGAGCGAAGACAACAATTCAATTGATGAATGACAATCAATATAATTGAATGTCATTGCAAGTTGTATATTTTGTAATATTTTCCTTTGAAAATCATGGATTTTGTTTAATGTACTCGACATATTGTCCCAATTGCATGAGGACATGTTACCAATAAGTGTAACAATTACATGTCGATTGCAATTTGATCATTGTGGACCTTTACCTTGTCCCTTTTTGTATGACAATGGGTCTCTTATTCATATATAATAAAATGAGTTTCTTATTTCATAACATTGTAGAATGTTGTAAAATGTTGTGTTCCTGAATAATTAATTTGTGGATGATTTACATTGTTACAAATAATAGAGGTTTAAATCATTGGATAACGCATTAATGTAATCATTATATCAAAATGCAATAACAAAAATACAAAATATTATTATAAAAAACATTTTATTTTAAAATGATTAATTGAAAATTTGTAAAAACAATTAATTAAAATATATACATATCAATGCACTGTATTCTTTTGAACTCACTAGATGATGCTTGCCATAATATAGAAAACAATGCATTTTGAGGAGTCATACACACCGGTGCACATTAATTATAAGAACACACCGATACAAACTATTGAGAAAACACATTGTTTCGTAAACGATATAACGCACAATAACATTTATCATTTGAAATTTGTATGGTGCTCGTGTTTAAAATAACATCGAGGCACTAAATATAATGTATGCACCAGTGCACTACTGTTATTATATGTACCAGGTCTATAAATATTATTTACGCACTAGTGCCTTTACTATAATATACGCATTGGTGCTTAGTAAAAATAATGGTGCCAACATCTCATCTCTAATATTCAAAATTTCACTACCCTTTGGTGCACATGGTAAAAAATACATCGGTATGTACTAATTATACAAGCACCGGGGCACATGCTATATTAAATGCACCAGGTCTAAGGATAACTTAATCGCATTGGTGCTCAGTATAACGTAAACGCACCAGTGCATACAAAAACTAAAATGCGTCGGTGCTTCATACTCAAATAAGGTGGAACTAGTGCGTATAAATTATAAGAGCATCAGTGCTCTACATATGATGAAAAAGGCGGAACCGATGGTTAATAATTATAAATGCACCGGGGCGTTTGTATTATATTAACACATTGAGGAGTTTGTATTATATTAACGCACTGGTGTGGGTTTGTCAAGACCACACCAGTGTGTTTTGATAATAACAACACTGGAATAGGCAAAAAAAAACAACTCCACTACAACCTCTGCCCACCCAAATTTTTTAGTTATATGGAACATCCATTAAAACCTCCACAATCATTAGAGGAGGTTGTAGTGAAGGCTCTTTTGAAAATTTTGCCAAATTTTGTAACACTAAAAAGCTCCACTAGAAGGTGTTCTCCTTGTAGTGTTAGCAACATTTATTGAGACTATAGAGAAGAAACAATAACAGGCATTTTATCCCTCTCAATTAGGTTTGCATGAATGGTATCTAAGAAGAGAAAGATTGATCTATAAAAAACTATGAGTAAACAAGAGATCTTTTAAGTAATAGATTCTCTTCAATTTGACAAATCCTCTATGCTCAATGGCTAGGCCATTGAGTTCTATGCACACTTCATTGATTTAATTGGGAAGGGTCATCTAAGAGTTGTTGAGGAATTGTGATCCTTTGCTAAGGTTCTCATATCATATAATTTCACATGAAAGTCAATGCTCCTTCTTCTTCCTTCTTCTTTTGATGTTTTTCAACCATTTTCAACCTATCTTCCTCTGTAATGCCATATAAAAAGTTATTTTGAAAATTATTGCATCCATATCAAGTCTCTTCTCTAAGTATATTTCCCTATATTTCTAGGGAACAATCAAGTTTTTTTTTTTTGTAAGTAAGATTCTATAAAAAACCTTTCAAAATAAAAATTACAGCATCAACAGTTTAACCCAGACTGTAATAATTTAATTGCCTCGAGAGGAAACCAATTCAGCCAACCTAAAGGGTCAAAAACCAGTGTATCAATATACCAGTCATAGGACAACGTCTAACCACTAAAGTAACATCGCCCCATGGGGGAAACCGATTTACTATTTCGTCTAAGACTGACATAGTTTAAACTAGACAAAATAAACCTAAAAGCGACAAGTGGCAACATAGAATATAAACATCTAGCTGACCATGCAGAGAGACACCTGTGCCAATCAAGTTGTGGGATTGTAGTGTGGCTACGCGTCCCAGCAGGTGGCTTTGAGTGTTAGAGCCGTGTCTAGTTCTGCTTCCTCCTCTAGATTCCTTTACGCAACTAGTACTAGGATAGACTATTCATTCCTTGATGCATTTGGTTTTGCATCTGAGGGGTGGCACGATTCATGCAAGGCTGAAAGAATTTACAGGAATTGTGTTCCCTTCCCATCAAAGATTTCCAGATGAAAACGCAGGTCATCCAAATCCTTTCACAATTCGAACAAGATGCCTTGCAGAATTGCAAGGCCTTCTTGTATCTTTGTGCAGGAGACACGATCTGCATAGGAGTGAGGCTGCGCCTGTTGATGTCCATGGTTGGAGCTGAAACCTTCACTCAGAGCTTGGGTGTAGAAAGCTTGGGTTGGGGGTGAATGGATTGGCAAAGGTTCATGGGCCAAAGTTGCAGGAGAATTGGGAGGAACGACTGGAGCTGGCTGCGAAGAGAAGGCCAAGTCTGAAATTGGCCCTGGGTTGAAACCCATAAAATTTCCAAATAGATCAAACCATTCAATCATGCATGCATAGGGCGAGGAGAGGGGAGAAAGACCGCTGAGGCTATGGCCAGACTATGCCGAGGAGGTTGGCGAGGAGGTTGATGAACTATGGGAGGGTGCAGGCGGGGGATGGACAGCCAAGCCCGATCGATTTGGTTGCAAAGCCGAGTAGTGTTTGGATTTCCCTCATTGTCTCGGCATGACTGAGGCATGATGAGGGAAAGAAAGCACAAGAAGAAAGTTAAGGAAGCCAAGGAAAAGTCGAGGAGAGCACAGACTACTGTAGGACTCAGCTAAGAGCGAATGAAGCCGCGAAGACGACTGGTGAGGTTCAAGGTGAAAATAGAGTTGGTGGAAGAGGACACACACGAGAAAAGTAAAGACCAAGCCATTGAATTGACCCATCGAGGGGATGGGATGCCAGAGCGAGGCACACTAGGAGTAATGGTGCTCTGGTTACAATGGCTTTGTGTTAAATGCATGGCGCTTGAGGGAGGGGAGGGCACACACTTGTCACGTGGTTGGTGCCATGTTGGTTGTTGCATGTCCTTTCCAATTGACATCTGGATGACATTATCACCCCATTTGGGGAAAAGGTAAGTGGGATTGGCTCAGTTAAGCTTTCTGCGACTAGACCACGTCCTTTCTCAGGTTTGAGCACAAGACCTGACCTTCGTTGCAAGAACGAATTTACCATTCAGCCACCTCCGTCGACCTTGGAACAATCAGGGTTTATTAATGGAAGGTAAATTCACAAAACTATAGGTATTTCCCAAAAATATTTGCATTTAGTTTAGATTAAGAAGACCCGAGCTATTATCCTCAAAATTGACCTTTTCAAATCTTTTGATAGGGTAAATGAGTTTACCGTTAAGCTTATTCCCATTCTTATGGGATTTAATCATCATCTAGTCTCCTGGATATGAGATTCTTTCTCTTTAATAGATTTTGTAGATCCCATTAATGGTTTAACATCCACATTTTTAAAACCTTCCCATGGTCTTAGACAATGTGTTTATTATCATGTTTACTTTTCTTATTAGTCAATTGTTCACATTTTATGTTCAAGTAACATTTAAATTTTTGGTTTGGTCTTAGCTAAATAAACACAAGGTTTCAATTACATCCTAAGGGTTTTCTATTTGACAATGGGAACTCTTAGAAATCCATAATTTGTTTTCATTTTGATGCTCAAGGCATGAAGGACTACATTCTCCATTTCTTACCATTTTTGGTCCATCCTTTGAAGAGAAGTTCAAATACTAGAGGCTCATTTAGAAAGAAAATGATTAAAGTAGATGGGATTGTAGTTGGAAGGTGGAAAAAATCCAAGCCATAACCTTAGTGCCACAAATGGTTATTTGTCGGAGGGCTCTTAACCTTGACAAAATGTGTGCTAGAAGAAATTATAGTGTTCTAGGGTTCCTTGTACATTATTCATAAATGCATTATGAACCAAATAAATATGATAGTAAAGAATTTCTTATGTTAAGGTAAAAAGGAGAATGACTTCATCCCCCTGGTGAAATGGATCAAAATATGACACCTAAAAACATATGGAGAATGTAATCTAAAAGATCTTAAGACTTTCTCCCAAGTTTTTACAAAAAAAAATATGTGGGGGTGTTTTATTTCATCTTTTGGTTTATGGCAAGAGGTATTGTTCACTAAGTATATCCACCTATGTTCTCTCATGGATTGATCAAGAGCTTCAACAGATCATCTTTAAGGTCCTCTCTTTTGGAGTTGGAACTCGTGAGTATCCAACAATATGTGTGAAACCCAAGGAGAATTAAGCATTGAGTAAGATCACATCATGAACTTGAATCATCCAAAGAATAGGTAATATATCGAACGAACAATATCTAGTCTGCTACGCAACATTGAATACTGCGACAGGTGGATTATAGATCGCCGAATCTGAAAACATCTTTCTTTTGAAATTAAATGGTTAAGGTATTCTCCTTGATAATTTTTAACATATCAAGTTGGAAATGGAAAGTCATCTCAAGGGCTCTTCTTATTGTCTATTACAAACCAATAAATGTATTGATGCTAAAACATATCCATTAAGAAAAATACTCAAATTAAACGTAAAAGTTTAACAATAAAAACTCTATCAATTATAATTTTATTAAATAATCTCCAAAATTCTTATCAATCGTTTAAATGCACAACGATTGAGAACAGATAGTCATCATCATTTAAGTGCAAGTATTTTCTCCCTAATTAAACTTTAAGAAGCATTACAAATAGCCATCTATATTCCATCTTTATCTTTAGATGCATATGTTCTCCTACGCTCACTACAATTATAGCATCCTTGTGAACAAGGGGCATTATTTAATTCATATTTTCAATATGGAATGATAGTCACTTTAAAGTGCATTTGTGATGAAGATCCAATGAATGAGTGGGCTACTTTATAACCCACCACCATGGCCGACCTAAATTAGGCACCATTAAAAATGTGTACCGAAAGTACCCCTTATGGAATAAACAAACACGATGAGAACCCTAAAGTCCAAAGTGTGAGAGCGGCTGCCCATCATGGGGATTTGTTCAATTGTGTTGGGGCTAATGTATCATAGTCAAATTATACGAGCATTGAAGTGAGAGTAATGCAATAGTGACCCACTCATGGAATAAATAACAATGAAAATCAATATAATATAATTTGCTCTTAATAAATGGTAATAGTTTAAAACCGTGGGCAATTAAGTTAATTTATTAATTATTTGAAATTATAATATTTTTTTAATGATTAAGTTAATTTGTTAATGTTTTAATTATTATAAATGTGAATAGTTAAACATTTTAAATAATATAAATATAAATGTGAATTGAAAAAATATAAAAGATTTTATATTATTTTGTAAAAAGTTCTAAATTTTATTAAAGATTTTTTTATTTGTTTATTGGTTCTAGCTCTAGTAGTGGAGAGGAGTGTTATCCTCCGCACGGGCTTGGAATTTGATGTCTCACATGATATATTTTTTATTTGAACCCGTATTTGATATATGGATAAAAAATGCACACGTCATTATTGACAGACATCAAAATACCAAAAATGTCAAATTGACTTTTAATAGTGTAGATTTCCCATCAAAATCTATTGTAGGTACTTACACATTAGAGGCTTATAAGTATATACCGCCTAGGTTAATAAGTATAATTCATGGCTTCAGCCTTCAAGGAACTAGGCAGGGGCACAACATTGAGGTTGATGACACTTGGACAATGTTAGTTGAGGGAGTAAATGGACACCCAAATTACAAATTCCAATGCTCTAGCCCAGGTCTTCTGAAATTTACACAATATACAAAATATTTTGACATTTATGATTTTGGGTAAAACGTGAAGTGACAGGTATGAAAATAATTTAACCGTCATCAATTTTTGTCTTGACAGGCTGGGTAAATTTGAAATTCCAAACCTGCCTCCGCATCTAGAATCAATTATTCCAAATAACTTATTAAGCTTGTAATAGTATATTATTATATATTTTTAAATTTTGGAAAAATAGAATAAGAAATGTCTAATAAATTTTTCGAAAGTATGTGTTTTACATAATAAAGAAAACAAAAAAAATAACCAATAAAAAAAAGATAAAAATAATTTATATGATATATAAATAACATCTTCTCATTACACAAATTAATTACAAATTTTCTTAATGTTTTAATAAATAACAATGATATTTAAGTGAAATTTATTCAATACATAAAATCAATTGTACTAAACCTGATTATAAATTATCATTATTTATGGGTGTTGTCTAATTGTTTTACGAAATGGATTTTTTTCATTAGAATCCGACGATATAAATTTACATGAAATCACTATTTTTTGTTGTTTAAAATCTATTTTTCAATGGATAAATGGATTTAACATGCTGAAAAACTCGAGGGGCACTCCGATTATACAGAAATAATCACTCAAATTTGTAGATCTAACAATTTCTCGTTGGATTTCGGGCAAATATCGCCGAAAAATAATCATTTCATAGAACCTTTAGACTACGACTTAGTTATGTAGTATATGGCGTTTCTTTAAAATATTATTGACGTTGAAGATAATGTTTATCAAATATATCAATTATACTATCAATATGTTATTTAATGGTCTTTATGTAATCATGTAGATCAACTTTCTAAAAGTGTATTGGATGATCTTTATTAACTACTAATATTCATAGTAATTTAAATAAAAACAACTAAATATTTGCAATCATAATAAATCTATCATAACTTTTTTTTTTTTCTTTTTTCTTTTTTTTCCAATGGAAATTAACCTGCTGGGAACTCACCCAGATACTTCTCCACATAGTGGATGATATGGGAGTGGAAAGCAACAGCCCGAGAGACTAGTATCCAGGCTTGAACTCGTGACCTCTCCCCAAACTGAGAAAGTGTGTGCACGTCTTACCATATGAGCTATCCCTCGTGACTAAATCTATCATAACTTGTAAATTTGTTTTTGTACTATATAGAATTTTAATGAATACTTATCCATAACTAAGAGCAATGATGAATGAGCATGTTGAAATTATAAATAAATATTTATAACGTAGACCAATTCAAAACAAATAATCATTAATTTATAAAAAGTATACTTAAAATCCTTTATAAAAATTAAGATAATTCTATAACAATGTAAACATAATTATATCTAAAACTCCGCGGAAAAATAATTATATCTAAAATTATAAATTATAATAAAATGAATACTATTTACCATTTTGAACCCAAAAATATATGCACCTTTCAAAATTACAAGAAACTTTGTACGTGCACTTATATTATCTAGATTATTGACATTGTACGCTAGTGAATAACATTCGGTGATAAGTATAATATCTAGATTATTGACATTGTAGACTAGTGAATAACGTTTGGTGATAAGAGCTTCTTTATTAGGAAAGCACATATCCATTCTACAACTTGCTTCTATAATGATTAAGATAGGTTCGTCGTTACATATTGATATTATTTATATAGATATTTTTAATTAAAATATAATGAATGATTTTTTTTAATTTATTAAATAAAAGAAATTGTAATATTTTAATTATTTTGGTAAATGTTATATAACAAAATAAATTAAAAAAATAATTATGTTAATAAATTTTATTGGATCTTAAATTTTTTGAAAGCTGGAATCAACAATACTCTAAGAGGGTCTATTTTTGGAGTTGTATAGTTGATATATTTTTGCTCATAATATTATTTGTTTTTAAATTGTCAAAATTTTATGATCTTAATGTAGTTTTATTGGTGTGGTGTTGTATTTTTATTTTCCCTTCTCAGCTTGAATTCATTCTTATTTTTAACTCCTAAGTGGAACACTAGGAATGGATTTGCATTGACTTACTTTGTTTTAGCAACTTTCTCTACAAGATTGTTTCTAGGTGCTCTTGCTTTCTCCTCGATATCTTCTATCACGGTGAAATATGCCACTTATACTAAGTGTAAGTGTTATTTTGTGCCATCTTTTTCTTATACTAAGTGTAACAAAATGCCACTTATACTAAGTGTAAGTGTTATTGGAGGTCTTCCTGAGTTCTTTTTTTTTTTCTTTGGACATGAAGCCATGAAGTGGCTATACTTGAAGCATGTTGATCTGCATCTAAAAGCTACCTCTCATAATCCAAATTTTGTTTCCAAACATTTTGTGCTACCTCGATTGAGACGTCCTCTAACATGTCATTAGCGAAATCCACTTCTACACACAACCTAACATTGACTGTGATATGCTTACTGTTGGTTTATGGAGAGTGAAAATGGAAAATTTAACCCACATAGGGGGAAGTTTATGTCTTAGAGGATGAATCGAAAAAAGGAAACCCTCACTTCATGTAGAAGTCTACATGACCCATAAACCAAAGGCGAGAATGAAATAATTTATCTTGTCCTTGATAGAGAGAAATTCAATAACAAAAAACTTACAAGCATAAGGATGAATAAGAGCCTCATCACCAAAAATAAGAATTCTAAGACTAAAAGATTCACTTGTAAAAACCCAAGAAACATGACTAAAAACCATTGAAATGGAAAACCAACATATAATATTTTATGAATGATTCTTGGTGTAAAGCTTCCTACTTAAGGGAAATAGATGGAAATGGAGATAGATGGAAATGAAGTTATCTTTTCAACTATGAAATGATCATTATGATAAGCCTCTACAACACTATAAAAAAAACAAAACGTGTTAAATATTTTAATGATTATCTAAATGATAAGCCTAAAAACCATTGAAATGGAAAACCAACATATAATATTTTATGAATGATTTTTAGTGTAAAACTTCCTACTTAAAGGAAATAGATGGAAATAAAGTTATCTTTTCAACTATGAAATGATCATTTCTCTACAACACTATAAAAAAACAAAACGCATTAAATTTTTTAATGATTATCTAAATGATAAACCTCTACAACACCATTATCATAGAAAAACAAAATATATTAAAACTTTTAATGATCATCTTAATGATAAACCTCTACAACACCATAAAAAAATAAAAAATAAAAAAACAAAATGTATTAAATTTTTTAATGATCATCTCAATAATAAGCCTCTACAACACCATAGGAAAAAAAAAGTGTTAAAGATTTTTTCAAGCCATTAGAGAGATCCATTTCCTAGGACCCATTTCCCTTAAATGGAAGAGAAATGAATAAAAAAGTTAGATAGTACTACCCTTTCCCTTTAGCCATTAAAGGGATCTATCCCAACATTAGTTAGACAACGCTAAAACTGTGTGCCAAGAGTACCCATTATTGAAACATAGAAACACAATGGGCAACCTAAAGTCCAAAGTGTGAAAGGGCCTCACCCATTTTGCGGGATTTGGTCGATGTGTTTTGGGCTAATGTTGTATAGTCAAATGCTAGGAACATTGAAAGGCCTAACCCATTTTGTTGGATTCGCTCAATGTGTTGGGCTAAAATTGTATAGTCAAATGAGACGATCATTGAAATGAGACTAATGATTTTAAACGAAGTCAAAGGATTATGAACATTGAAATTTTGTAAACATTATTTGGTAATTTTGTTATTTAT
>SNQJ01S0018712.1:236306-246906 GCA_010110895.2 Picea sitchensis
GATGATCTTTGACGGGTACCTAAATTGGCATACTTTCAACACTTGTCTAATACCTTTTTGCTTATAATTTTCCATTAATCACTCCCTTTTTGATACTTTCCTTATCTAGTTTTCCTTACTTATCACTAAGGTATGAATTCTTCCCCATATGCCATTTTTATGCTATTATTGCATATTTCTTAAAGGAACCTGCTACTTTCATTTACTAATACTTCTACACAAGAATAATACAACAACTGCAACTCCTCACAGTGGTTGCAATACCTCTCTATTGCAACTCCAAGCACACTTTATGTTGCCTCAATTTTGGGCACTATGCAACTATTGCAACTCCAAGTGCACTCTTTGTGTTGCAACTTTAGGTAACCTGGCACAAACCAACTACCGCAACTCCAAGTGCACTCATTGTTGTTGCAACTCCAAACAATTGTTGCAACTCTGAGCATACTATCCATTGCCACGACTCTGAGTCTACCATTGTTGTGATTATGAGTACAAAGCCCGCCAGTACAATGATCAACACTGTATCTGAAAGTTGGGAAATGATATTCATATAGGAAAGTGACAGGAGGCAAGTAGGCGACTAAAATAATAAATCGGTTTTCCTATTGAGTCAACACACTCTTGATTTTCACTAAAGTTTGACAAAATAAAAGTAACCGAATGAACAACCAGATTCTCATGGATGTCCATCCATCTTGTTGTATGATTTTATACATTAGTCATGTTGTATAAAAATCTTAACTTTCCCATAGTTGAAGGGGAGGAAATTATTCTAGCGATACGCATTCAATTATTATTGTGCTTTCAAACTTCTACAATATAATTTGTGTTCATGTTTTCATTCATGTGTTGATGTGTTGGTGACCGCATGGTTCTGATTTTGTAGCTCAGTGCCTTGTCTAAGGGGGTAGGGCTCCCTCCTTTGTTAGGTACAGCTTGTATATTAGTGTAGGATTTAACCCTTCAGTTTTGTTTATTTAATTCTGTAGCTAATTTATTTTTCAATTTGCTCCAATTCTAAAATCTGGTAGAACATTCATTATAATTAGTGTGTGGTTGATATTTAATTTCTTGTTGTTAAGAATTAGCACTCTTAAGTTGCAATTCTGCATTGGTTCTATTTTCATGAAGTCATAATCGTAGATACGTTGCAACTCCTAATTGTTGACATTTGTCTCACTATTGTTCTCACGATGTAAGCTCTGTTGTTGCAATTTGTGTTGCTACAAATGACATCGTTGTGATTCCTTTTTGTGTTGCAACTTCATTGTTGAAACTCCACTTCCAGTTGCACTTTATTTTGTTTGCTTCCTAAATTGTGATAGCGTTATTCTTCAACAGTTTGAGATTGGTATTATTGGATTTTTATTGGATGAGTGAACACTTAATTGTCCCAACAAAACAAGATATTCATTATTCTTGAACAAGTCACTAGTAGATCATGGCATAGATTTCAATTTCCGAAAGTGTGAATTCAATTTCCACAAGTGTGATTTTAATTCCTGCAAGATAGATTTCGATTTCCGCAAATTTTATTTCAATTTATGCAAGTGTGACTTCAACTCCTGTAACAGTGATTTCAATTTCTACAAGCATGATTCAATTCCTACAATTGTGATTTCAATTTCGCAAGTGTGAATTTTCTTTCCTGCAAGTGAGATATTTACTTCTATGCAACTTGGGAAATGATTTAGCTTGGTGATTTAATTAGTATCTTGAACCCTTGATCTGTGACATTCAAAGTACTACAACCCCATAGCAAAACAACACTAAAACTTTCATATACAATGCATGACAGTTTGTAAGTAAGATACGACCTTGGATTGATAAGTAAATGTACACTTTTCAGTTGCTTGCTAATTAATTAGAAAGTAATTGAAAATTTTGTCACTCTTACTATGTATAGCGCACACAGGTAACTGTGAAGGCGTTTAAAATAAAATGGCAGTGACACGATTGTTTGGGATCCAATGCAATGAGTGGTTTCATTAAAATAGATAGGAAACACCCATATATAAATAAACAAACTTTATAAAAAGAAATTCTTAAAAAGTTCTCCTTGTGAAATACAGAAATAGAAAGAAAAAAAACAATGAGGAAATTATGGCTTCCAATACTAAAGGTAACTATGAAACCCCTTCTTTTTTGGGGAATGCAATGAAAATTGTCCAAATCAAATAGGAGAATGGTTAATATGATTAATAGAATGAAATAAGATACCTTAAATTTCTCCTCTACGGATTTCTATGTGATCTACAGTAATCCCCCTCGAATTTGGCTCTTCAAAAAAAATCCACCCACTCTGAAGTCTTTGCTGATAAACATTTGTTGCACAAACCTCCGTTCTAAAATTTGGCAAAGAAATAAAGAATGAATAGGGGTTTCCTTTATAAATATGAAAATTGAAATTTTTGCTCATTTTTTCATTATATATTTTAGTGCATCAATGGTAAACGTGCACACTGGGTTTTTTTTCAAAAGTTACATTTTTGGTCTGCTATAAAGTGAGTAGTGCATTGGTGCGGTGTGTAGGTATAATGCGTCGATTTATTTATGTAATAACTTTCAATGCATTTATAGTAAGTGTGCATTATTTTTCTAACTTGCTTAATTCAGTGCTCTATGTTATTAGCAACACTTCGATGCGATGTATAAGTAATAACGCATTGTATAACAGTTTAATTTCCAAAATGAAAATGTAAACATTTGCATTTAAATTTTGTGGAGGTTTTGGTTTGCCGAGGCAATAATGGAGTTCAGTTTTCAGTGCATCTCTGAATTAAATGCACCAACGTGTTTTTTTTATCAATACGCACTAGTGTGTCTTTATATGATTAGCCGCACTGTCAAGTTATAACATTTATTCGGAATTAATTTTGAAGTTAGGTTGTTCTACGCTTCCCAAGATGACGATTTTGGCTCAAATGCAGGAAAAAAGGAATTATAATATCAAATGGCCAATTCTTAAGCTTCCAACTCATTCAATATGGCCAATTCTGCAAGCTCTTATCAGGAGAAAGATATCGCAAGCAGATATTTGATGAAAAGGGATAGTTGCTTTACCCTACCAATCCTAACATGCCATCTTCTAGCAATCTTCCTGGGTTAACAATATTACACAATGAATTGGATCTCTTTTATCTAGACAACCCCGTAGGACATAAGAGAATGATGATTGAGTAATTATATTTTGGGATTTTCAATGAAACTAGTCTAAATGTATTTCTTAATTCGACATTTGTTTTATAAAGTGTTTGGTTTCATGTTTATTATTGGGAAAAAAGTTTACATGCTTCTAATAAGTGTTTGGTATAATATTTAAACATATTAAATGCATTATGTTACTAATATTATCGATGTAATGTCCAATATTTTTGCAAAAAGGATTTTGATGACGAGCGACATGTCCACTATATATCGTTGCACCCCACTATGATGTCAAGTCGTGATCTCGTTGCTAAACGAAAATATCTTGGAGAGGAAGCATATCAAGAATGGTTGAAACAACCACCTATTCAATTCCCACTACGTCCTGAGTCACCAATTAAAAACCTCTATAGAAATACTAGTTCTTCACATGTTGGGGATGAAGGCAATGATATAGAGGTTGGTATGGATGATTTCATATGGGATACCCAAGCCATGGAGGAAATGTTGTTAGATGCATTCTAGAAAAATGAACTAGGGGTTGATATTGATGTCATAGATACCTTATTTGAAAGCATGAAATATGCTTCCACCACCCCTCTATCTATTCAAGTACAGGGGTCTGCAAGGTCTACCCAGCTAGGGACAACAATGCTACTGTACAACTTGAAATCAATGTATGGTATGTCAGATGGGTGTTTCTCGACACTTGTAAGTTAACTAACCATTAATTCCCCTAATTTTTTAAGGAATCTTGTCACACAATCAAGGAAGAAAAGGGTTGATTTTATTCACGCTTAATGACAGTCTACATTTCTATTTCCCACTAATTGCAGGTTACTCAAATATAAGGTATTTCTGAGTGATAATGTCTTACCCATAGTTGTGTAGAGGAAAATCAAATGCTGAAAATATTGGGTTTTGAGTACATATCATGCCACTCATGTTCAAATGATTGTATTCTATACAAAAACAAATATGCAGAAAAAGAGATATGTCTAGAATGTGGTGTAACACCCCAAGTTTTGAACCCCCATTTTAAAGAATGTATTGTTACAATGGTGAGAGGCCAAAGTGCCCAAACAATTATTAAAGGGCTAGTATGCCCAAGAAATGTAATGTTTTGATCATTATTAATAATAAACACATCGATGGTTGCTAGATGGACAAGGACTGGAGTTATAGGGGGCTATGATTCCAGAAGAGAGGGGGATTGAGGGGATAAGTGTTTGTTCCTATGTTAATTACCCTTTTCGCCTAAGGGAGGGGATCAATTACATGAGCTTCTTGGGGAAGGCCAAGAGGTTCTTAATTTCCCCATGAGGTTACTTAAACATGTCCCTGGTCTGATTTTTGGGTTGGTCATTGGACTAATGGTTTGTTCATTGATTGTCTGTACATTCATTCATTTCCCTCATGCACTTTTATGCACCTGCTCACCCGTTCATTGATCCATCCTCATCTACGTCCTGCCTTGGGAAGGAGAACTAAAATGATGAAGATTAGCCACGGGATAGTTGGTTTTTGTGGTCATTGGTGTAATCCAGCCATAACCGGAGGCCTGCATGTCTGAGATACATTGGTATGTGCCCCGTTTTTCTCACAACTGCGAGTCTTGAGAGTTCCTGCATTGAGATTTCAGACCAGCTATGTTGGAGGCCCGAAAATAATAAAGGAGAGGGACTGGTTGAGGGACTGCATGGCAGAGAAGGGTGGAATTCCATTCTCTTGGGCGGTACAGGATGGGTAGAAGAGAGTTGGGTACTCGGATTGTTGTGGGTGTTGGGAAACCTGTGATAGCTTGAGAGCTAACTGGTTTGGGAACCCAAGTACACTTTGGAACCATCCTTGTGGATTCATATCCCTGGCTCAAGGATGACACTGCTACTGAGATTTGGAGCAGTGGTGTCTACGGTTGGGTGGAACGTCCTTGGTCTGCAGCCAGTTGGTGTCGTATGTTTATAAAGAGAAGTGATCTCTATTGTATTATTATTATCTGTGTATGAATGTATTTTCCGTTGTATATTTAATTATCATTTAATTGAATCTTTAGACTATGCATGCTTGCTTACTACTGTTGTGCATGCTGTTAAAGTCTTTTATTTTATGCATCCTTAATTTTTAATAAGATATCGATAAGAGTACGAATTCCAAGGGTGGGCTTGAAGGTAGTATGCCCCGGCTTGTGGGTGGTTGGGTATGTTAGAGTTTGGTATCAAAGCTTCTGGTTGAAACACCAGGATGGTATGGGCCGGGTCTGTTGGTTAGAGTCGTGGGGTCGAGATCGTATTCTGACCGTGAAGTAGAAAATCTTAGGAGGAATAGTGTTGCAGAATCTACATAGGAGACAGAACGTCAGAGACCCGTGGTAAGGGGTTTGAAGGATCATGACCGTCCCCTTCGAATTCGAGAGTGATCACCACTGTAGGATCAAGAGAGATCTGGGATCGTTGGATCGAAGGACAGGTGAACAAGGGTCGTCCAATGTAAAGGAGGAAAGGGTTAAGTTCACCACTGTCAGATCCCATTGGAAAGAGAGATCAACGGACAACAAGCATTGCGGGGAACCAAGTAGCATGGGAGATAATTTCCCAAGGCGGTCCCTCAATCCAAACCATGATTTCCCCAAGGGGTTATGTGTCAACATCAGGAGAATTGTGGGGTGAAAAGTGGGTTACTCCAAACCACCCATGTGTGCCCCCACAATTTGAAAGGCATGCAATGATGTGACATGTTGGTACTCGAGCGACGAACCTCTGAAGATCAGAAGTAGCTAGGGACTATTGATCTATAGGTGGACACACGTCAACCGATCGTGTGCTCCGGGTAAAAGAACTCCAAGAAAAGGTGAGCAGGAGAAGTTGAGAATTGAGATTTCTGGACCCGAAGATCCAGAGTGAATCTTAGTTGTCCGATATAGGAGGACAAGTAGCAGAAACCCACACACTTCTAGGGAAAGCGAAGGTTGAGAGTTGAGTTCTCCAAAGTATGAAGACCTGAAAGGATCTCAGCCATCGATCTGTTGAGAGCCATGCATCACCAGATCGAGGGCTTCGAATAAAATCCAGTGGGGCTAGACAAGTTTTGAAAACTGAGAATTCTGAAACCCAAAGACCCGAAAGGATCTCGATCATTGATCTGCCAAGAGCCACCCGTCACCAGATCCAGGGCTTCGAATAAAATCCAGTGGCGCCAGATAATTTTTTAAATATGATATTTCTAAAGTTCGAAGACCCGAAGTAACCCTCCACCGTCAGATTAATGAGGACATGTGGTGCAGATCCGTGGACTCCGGGTGAAGACCTGAAGTGAATCTTAGTCGTCTGATTCAGGAGGACACATGGTGACAGATTGGCCAGTTCAGGAATTCGAAGTTCAGGAGAATTGGAAGTGCTCTAGTAAGGAAACTCCCGAAATCTTGAAGCCCGAAGATCCGGAGTGATGGGGCACGATGACGTCACCCAGAGGTGATGTGGACCCTGGAATTACCAAAGTGACATGGCTTGCAGACGCCACTTGGGATGATGTGGACACATGGGATATGTGCCACGTGTCAGTAATATTTGAACATTTGAATTATTGAAAAGTCGATTAGAACATTCCACGTGTCACCTGCCTGATTGGGCCACGTGTCCTCTTCCAGTATTTCGCAACATGGCGATAGATCGTGCAGTCCAGAGACTAGGAATTCTAGAGGGGAAAGATGTGACAAGTTCCATTGAGTCAAAAACTCCCAAAGGCCTGAAGGTCGGAGTACATATCGACCGTTGATTCTAGAAGACACACGTCAAAGGATCATCAACTTCAGGTGGAAGCACTCCGGGAGAAAGTGCAAGAGGAAAGTTTGAAACTTCCAAAGCCCGAAGAGCCGAAATGATTCATAGTCGCTGATCTATGGGAGGACACTCATCGGTAGATCATGAACTCCAGGTGAAAGCATTATGGGAGGAGGAAAGCAAGAAAAATTTGAGACTCCCTAAGCGCGGAGTCCCAAAGGGGATCTCAATCATTTATCATGAAAGAGGATGAGGACCATTGATCCGGACTTGGCTGAAAGTTCTAAAGTCCTGAAGCTCTGGACAAGCGCTTTCCATCTAAGTGCAGGGTCATGGCCATGGTCATATGCAAATTGAGAGCCAAGGGAAGGAGGGCTAAGTGCCAAATTGGTTTTCCTCAAGACAAAAAAGTGATAAGGAAGGATTTAACCATGATTTCTAGTCGTGGTCACCTAGGAAGTGGTTTGAAGGAAGCACCTGTGTAGGATGAAATTATGTGTCAGCCAAGGATAACAGGACACTATTATTTTTGGAGAATGGGGATATGATCTCCATGAACAAAATAATAAAGAGACCTGTAGCATGGTTTGGCAATTTTGTTTATCATAGGTGTAATGCTAACAAAATGGTCGCTTGGACATTTTGCAGAATTAAGGGGCTTAAGCACATCAAATCAGGATGTGTATTGAGGAAATGGAAGAAGGTCAGGGAACCTCCAATCATGATAAGGAGGCCGAAGGCCAGAATACCAGAGTTGGTAATGCAGAGACAGAGTCCAATGGACACAAGGAAAAAGGAGAGTGGGAAACATTAATAGAAACGGTAAGAAGCCTGAAGATGGAAGTGCAGAGATACAAAGCAGACAACGAGAGACTAATGAGAGAGAAAAGTTAGATAAATGCTCAAGTGTTGTAAAGCTTAAATCAGTTGCAGAGACAAATGAAGAAGGGATCAAACTCAAGACAAGAGGAAGGAGGCAAGTGTCATGAAAGAAGAGATGCTCATGGAAGATTTTTTTATTCCAGAAGTGCCAGCAGAAATCGTGGACACCACTCACCTCCTTACTCAAAAGGAAATTTTTATGCATCGGAAGATCCCACAAGCAGTCCAGAGGTGTCCCCTCTTAGACAACAAAGAAGGAAATAAGAGGTAGATAGTTTGCAAGGAGAGCTGAGGAAGCTCAAGCCACCTTCCTTCGATGGTGAAAGAGAAAGGGAAGATGATGTCGAAGCATGGTTGATTGGGCTCCGAAGATATTTTTAGTTGCATAACAATTCATCAAACCCGGAAGCCATGATTGCCACCTACCATTTACACGGGAATGTTGTGATGTGGTGGGACCAACTGAAGCAAGTGGAACATGTTAATGAAAGTAGGATCACTTGGAATCAGTTCAAGAAGCACTTCCAGAAGGAGTACCTCTCATATCATTTCTATGACAAGAAAATGCAGGAGTTCTTTGAACTCAGGCTGGGATTGTTAAAATGTGTTAAGTTCATTGGTGATGAAAAAGTGAAAATACAGAGATTTCTAAGTGGATTGCCATCCTTTTATAAGGAAAATATCCAGTACGATGAACCCAGGGCCTTGATTGAAGCCATTAGGAAGGCTAAATACCTATATGAGAAAGGCCAGGGAAGAGAATCCCTACAGAAGTCTTGGAAGGACAAGAAAAATGTGAAGTCCGATCAGAGGAGGAAATGATTCAAACCTCCCTTCAATAGGAATGAGCCTAATAGAAATCATCAAGATCAGTATGCTAAGGGAGATTCCAAGAAGGAATATTCCTTGGGAAAAAGGGGAAGACCACCAATTCAGTGTTGGGGATGCAAGGAAGATCACATGTACAAGGATTTCCCACACAGAAAAGACAGAGTGAATATTGTGCACAACATCCAAGAGGCTACAATAGTTAAAGATATGGGAAGAATCTATGCAGCTTCAAATGATCGACAAGCAAATTACTAGTCCAATATGATTGAGGTGGAAGGTAAGATCATAAATCAACCTGTTACTATTTTGATTGATTCATGAGCAATTCATTGCTACATTGACCCTAAGATAGTGGATAGATTACATTTGGATAAAAGTAAACTTGGAAAAGCAATTTTGGTTCTGTTAGCCATTGGAACCAAAAGAAGAATCCATGAGATGGTCAAAAGTTGTTCCATAAGTCTTAATGGTGTGAATACTAGTATTGATCTAAATATCATACCATTGGGGTCTGATGATTTTCTGATTGGAATGGATTGGTTGGACAAGCATCATGTTGTCCTAGATTATCATAACAAGACATTTGCATGTCTTGATGGAAACAAAAAACAAAGCACTGTGAAAGGAGTTCCAAGACCCATCTCTATCAGGGAGATTTCAGCCTTACAACTAAAAATATGTTGTAGGAAAGGATGTCAATTGTATGCAACTCACGTGGAAGAGCTTATACGAAGGGCCAAGCCTTGAAGATTTCTCGGTACTATAGGAATTTGAAGATGTATTCCAAGAAATACTCGGATTGCCACCAAGAAGGGAGATAGATTTCTCAATTGACTTAGTGCCAAGAGCATCCCCAGTGTCAAAAACACCTTACAGAATGAGAAAACCAGAGTTAAAATAATTACAAACGCATTTGGAGGAATTTTTGAAGAAGGGATACATACGTCCAAGTGTTTCACCTTCGGGAGCACCAATACTTTTTGTCAAAAATAAGGATGGAACCTTGAGGTTGTGTATTGACTTCCGACAACTGAACAAGTACACTATAAAGACCAAGTATCCTCTACCCTGAATTGATGACCTCTTTGATCAGCTAAGAGGATCAAAGATATTTTCAAAGATTGACCTGAGGGAAGGATACCATCAGGTAAGAATCAAGGAAGAAGACATTCATAAGACAACCTTTAGGACCAGGTATGGGCATTATGAAGTTGTAGTGGTGCCATTTGGACTGACCAATGCACCAGTTGTCTTCATGTGCTTAATGAATGGCATATTCATAAATTATTTGGATAAGTTTGTCATAGTATTCCTGGATGACATAATTATCTATTCTAAGTATGAAGAGGAGCGTGAACATCACTTAAGACTGGTACTGCAAGTACTGAGAGAACATCAATTGTATGTCAAGTTGAGTAAGTGTTCTTTTTGTCAAAAGAAGATCCATTACTTGGGACACATTATTTCAGAGCATGGCATAGCTATAGATCCAGAGAATATCAAAGCCATTAGAGGATGGTCGGCCAACACCCAAAAATGTGTCAAACATCGGATCTTTTATGGGATTAGCTAGCTACTACAGAAGGTTCATAGTAGGATTCTCTAAGATTGCACATCCTATCACTTCTTTGCAAAGGAAGGGAGCTAAATTTGAATGGACACTCAAGTGTGAAAAGAATTTTAATTGTTGAAGGAATTACTCACTAGTGCGCATGTGTTAAAGATTGTTGACCCAAATGAAATTTTTGTGGTATGTACAGATACATGTAAGGAAGTACTTGGGGGAGTCCTCACTCAAAATGGACATGTCATTGGATACGAGGAAAAAAATCTTAAGGAACATGAGAGGAACTATGCCACCCATGACTTGGAACTTGTTGCCATTGTTCACACCTTGAGGATGTGGAGGCATTATCTCATGGGGAAGAAATTCGAGTTAAGGACAAACCACATTAGCCTGA
>SNQJ01S0018712.1:254895-269944 GCA_010110895.2 Picea sitchensis
GATGAAATATTTTCTCCTATTGTTAAAATGACTTCAATTAGGACTATTTTAAGTCTTGTGGAAGTAGAATATTTGCATCTTGAACAGTTAAATGTGAAAACAACTTTTCTCCATGGGGATTTGGAGGAGGAGATTTATATATACCAACCATAGGGATATGAATTCAAAGGAAAGGAGAATTTGGTATGTAGGTTGAAGAAGAGCTTGTATGGCCTAAAGCAAGCTCCAAGGTAGTGGTATTTGAAGTTTGACAAGTTTATGATAGAACAAGGTTATAGTAGATGTCATTCTGATCATTGTGTTTATTTTAAGAGGCTAGTTGTATTATCTTGCTGTTGTATGTAGATGACATGCTTGTTGCAGGGTCTAACATGCAAGATATAAATGTGCTAAAAAAGAAATTAGTTGATTCATTTGCAATGAAGGATTTGGGTGATGCAAATAAAATCCTTGGTATGAGAATAACAAGAGATAGAAAAAATTGCAAATTGACATTGTCTCAGGGTGAGTACATAGAGAAGGTGTTGGAGAGGTTTAGAATGCATAATGAAAAATCAGTTAGTACACCTTTAGCCAACCATTTCAAATTAACAAAGGAAACATGTCCCAAGACACGGGAGTAGATATAATACATGTCCAGGGTCCCTTATTCATCACCAGTTGGTAGCTTGATGTATGTTATGATGTGCACAAGACCAAACATTGTGCATGCGGTGGGAGTTGTGAGCAGGTATAGGAACAATCCAAGTAAACAACATTGAGATATAGCAAAATGGATTCTCAGGTATTTGAGAGGTATTGGTACTCATGCATTATGTTTTGGAGGTTCAGACATTGTTCTACAGGGATATGTTAATTTAGATATGGAAGGGGATAAATATAGCAGGAGGAGCATGACAGGGTATGTTTTTATTGTAGGTGGAACAACATTAAGTTGGATTTCAAAACTGTAAAATCTTGTTTCACTTTCAACAACGGAAGCATAGTATGTTGTTGCTACAAAGGCTAGTAAATAAATGATTTGGTCATAGAGGTTTATGGAAGAATTGGGAATGAAGAAGGAAAATAGTAGGTTGTATTGTGATAGCCAGAGTGCCAATCATCTTGCAAAGAACTCAACCTTCCATTCTAAGACTAAGCATATACATCTCATGTACCATTTCATATGATCCATATTGGAAGATGGACATTTGAAGTTGAAAAAGATACATACTAGCCAGAATCCTGCAGACATGTTAACAAAGGTAGTAAACAAGGAGAAATTGAGTTCCTTCTCAGTTTCAATTGGTATTCAAGCATGAAGGTGAATATGAGAAATTTTCCAGGTCCAAGGTGGATCATAGTCCAGTAGGTACAACAACAATGGAGTTGTTGTGATCAGTCTCCAAGTGGGAGATTGTTGGTTGTGGAGCCTAATTATCTTCCTGATTTATATGCATGTATGCATATCCCCCTTCTGTCGGGGGTTCACTATTGTATTTTTGTAGTCAATATGGATCACTCATTATAAGGTCACATATATGATGATAGAAGTTATGTTCGGGTTTTTTTTCCCTAGGAGGCAACCATTTTTTTTTTCGAGGGAATTATATTGTGGCTATGTATCTGAGTAAATATTGTATTCTGGGAGAGGAGATTGTGAGAGAAAGAAGAGGAAGTTACAACGGGTGTGATGTAGGTTGTATCCCTTCATTTTGTTGGATAAAAAAAATGGAGCTGACAATTTATCTGGTGGACATATCCCACACTAGGCGAACCACGTATATATGTGTCTCTATTGTATTGTGTATCTTCTATGTTTTATTTCCACATTTGTTTTATTTTATTGCTCTGTGATCCTATTTTTCTAATAGAAAATTTACGACATAGTAGGGGAATTCGTTTGGGATGACCATGAAGATGAGGACAAAAGGGAAGGGGAGCTACTCCAAACGAACATAAAAAGGCTCTTGATAAAGAGAAAATCAGTCATATTTTGTCAATTTAGTACAGAGAAATTGTTTACATTGAAGTTGATAACATATATTTCATCCCATGTTATTCTTTTTGAATTCATGTATACATCAATGAATTTAGAAATTGATGCCATCAATAAATATGTTCTTTAAGTTGATTATATATATTTGATCTCATGTTACTTGTTTTGAATTTGTGTATACTTCAACAATTTTAGAAATTGATGCCATCAATAAATTCGTTCTTTAGAATGTGGAGGCAACACGACCATGCATCACGTTGTATGAAGAAAAAAGAAGGAAATGGATCAATGAAATAAAAGCATTCAAACAGTTGAATGATATAAGCATTCCATATCTTGATCATTTAAAATAAAATAAGCCAAAAATATGTCCCAACAGTTGGGTGATTGACCAGATACAAGAGAAATATGCAATGTCTGGTTGTAACCCACATGGAGAAGATTTGGATGCACTAAACATAGGGATCAGGTGCAACAACTCTGTAATAACCTCTCTAAGTACCATCTTCTATTTATAATATTGCACATTTGAATTGCAACACGTATTATGTTTTTAATTAATGCTTCGGTTATTAGACATATGACACCATCCTTTGTTCTCATTTTTACAAGTGCATTTGTTCCCATCTATGTGGGCATATGGACATCATTTTTTCACTAAGCATGTTGATGATGGACACATCACACAAGATTGTGGAGTGGAGGTCAAGTTCGACCAATGTAGTCATGCTAGCCACTATGATCAAAACCTAATAGAGGGGAAGTTAGGTTACATTGGAAATATACAAGAGATCATTCAAGTGGACTTCTCATCATTTCAATGTGTTATTTTTTGTTGTAAGTGGTGGGATACATTTGATTGGATAAATGTAAAGGAAGATCGTGATAGTGGGATAATATGTATTAACTCTAAAAATATGTGGGTTGAAATTAAGGAGCCTTATGTTTTCCCAAAACATTGCAACCAAGTGTTTTTTACCCAAATGTGTTGGATGGGAATTGGTGGTTCGTACTGAAACATGATCTAAGATCTAAACATATTTTGAGAACAACAATGTTGCAATGCCAAGTGAGGAAGATAATCAAGGTGATGGTAACAAAGACTAATTTGTAAATTATTTGTTTGGGCATTTATATTGTGGATGTGTCATTTTACTATGGGTATCTATAATGACCAATTATGTTTTTTTCTTCATTTTATAATTATGTTGGATCTGAAAAGTTAACAACCATTTACAACCACCATATTGAAAACACACTAAATAGCATAAGCATAAGGTGTGGTTTTGATATATGTTTATTGTCATATTTATTATTTATTATAAAAAAATTATGTTGTATTGTATTAACATATGTTTATGTTAACCTTTGAATTACTAAGCATTAATTGAGATATCACAAAATTGGTGATGTGAGGTAGTAAATATTTATCTTAAATTATATTTTATTTAACAAAAAAATAAAGATATTAAAAAATATTCAAACCTCGAAATTTTTATTGTTTGAAAAAATCAAAATTCGAATAAATATATACTTACTTTGATTGAACCTCTAAGGAAAATTCCAACAAAATAACTTCGTGTAACATATATAAGTTATGGAATCACACTTGTGGTGTTTGCATTACCAACTTCGATGGCATTCCCAACCTCAACTAGTGCAAATATCATGGCCTCCACCAATTCCATTACATCCTTTAGTTTTATAATTATATAAACTTATGTTAATCATTATTTTTACATTTTCCTTGAAATAAATGTCAATATAGGAAGGACATGGAAATTCTAAAATAGTCTTTTTCTAGAGCTTAGTGAGAATTAAGGAAATTTTTAANCATCCTTTAGTTTTATAATTATATAAACTTATGTTAATCATTATTTTTACATTTTCCTTGAAATAAATGTCAATATAGGAAGGACATGGAAATTCTAAAATAGTCTTTTTCTAGAGCTTAGTGAGAATTAAGGAAATTTTTAATGATCCATACTAATCTAATTTTTTTATGATCCATACACACCTTTGTCAATTTTACTAATTCTTAACATACTGATTATAAATTGTTGGGTGATATTATTTTTTAATAAAAGATTCATAAAGTTTGTATTAGAGTAAAAAATTGTGAAACCATTTCATCGAAAGTGTATAGATAAAAATGTATTATTATTCTCTATATTTAGTATTTTAAATTTAATTGAATAAATTTCATATATTATAATAGTTGGATAACATAAATTAATATTTTTTTTGGAAAAATAAAATATTAATAAAATATAATAATTGTGATTTTAGTAAACAATTATATTATAACTTTGTCTTGTAAACTTTGAATAATAAAAATTTTAAAAATAACAGTATTATTATATCATCATTATTATTATTAGTGAATAATTATGTTATAATGTTAATATTATAATATATGAAAAAAACATAAATATTCAAATCACATTCATTTCACTCATCGTATTTAAGTATTTTTGTTTCTAAACACGTTTGATCAACATATTGTATCTTGTTGGACAACAAACAACTCACCTTGAAGAACAATTAAACATTATATGACATTAATGGTTATAACTTTTTTCAATCACAATCCAAATTAAACGATTTCATAAAAGTAAATTTAAATATTATATGATAATTGTAAATTTAAATGAGTGATACATCTCAAATTTAACTTAAAAATAGAGAAATCAATATCAATGTTCGTCATTAGCATACTCATAATACATTTTATAAATCAAACAACAACAACCACAACATTATATGAAAAGCATAATATACATGAGCAATATACATATGAATATACATGTCAATCATACATCTCAACAAAATCTGCAATAAACATGTCATATATACATCTCAAGTCAAATATAAAACAATCAATATGCATGTCAACTAGTACCACTACTAGTTAGGTCCACCATAAGAGCTAGATGCATCAGTGTCTATGCTACCAGAGGTAGAGACTCTATCAAGACCAACTATGTCAAAAATAAACGTCGAGAAAGTGGCACTATCAAATAGCTCACTATCAATATCATCGGGATGTGCAACAATACCTTATGTGAACATAATAGGAGGGGGATCACTGGATGATGACATGTTTGGAGGAGAAATAAAAGGATCGATGGATGGTGACAAAACAGGAGGAGGAGGATCAATGGAATATGGTGACGCATGTAGAAGATAAGGAGGACGAGGATCGAATGTGGATGCAAGTTCAGACACATGTGGAGGGGAAGTAAGAGGAGGAGAATTAGATGTGAATGCAGGTTCAGACACATGTGGAGGGTAAGTAGGAGGAGGAGGAGGAGGATCATACATGGATGCAAGTTCAGACCCATGTGGAGGGGAAGCAAGAGGACCAATGAATGGTTCAGTCGACTCATGTGGAGGAGAAGGAGGAGGAGGACCATGTGGTGGAGTATAGAATTTGGATGGCTCTGTTGATGAGATAGATAGAGTGGGATCATGAGAAACACCCCTCAACCTCTTGATGAGTTTAACAACACCAACAATATGACACATCAACAACGTCATGTCATAAGGTAGACTCCTCTATATCATAGAGAGATCTTGTACCCGTAATATTTCTCTAATGAGTGCATGTACCACTCTATGACAAATCATGAAATTGTATAGTTGATCCATCACCTTTATCTGGACTTTCTCATCTGGCCTGTGTGGCATATGCAATCTCTATATTAGAGGATAATCCTCTGCCTCCTCCATCACCTCATCCTCATGTTGGGGAGGCTCATCCCCAACATATGTGCCAATATCTACAAAAAAATAGATAATAATAATAAGATAATTGAATCAAAATGTTACAATAAATTACATATGCATTAAATAAGACATAAAAATATGCAACTATATTTATCAAAACAAAATGATAATATTACTTCTCTCATTTGGTGGCTCAACTAATGTAAATCAAATGTTTGGACTGTTGATATTATGGTAGATGTGGTAGGTATTAACCTCTATGTGTAACCCTGGCAAGAATAGAATATTTTGAGAAGCAAGAAGAACCCTAAAAGACTTGGACATAACCCTAGAAGTAATGTCGGCTAAAGAGAATATTTTATATTGATTCTTTAGCCTCCAAAAAGAGAATTTGGCCCAGACAACCTAGAGAAAGCAGTATAAATATAAGGTGCCAGAGCTCATTTGGTACACACATCTCATAACTACATAAATGTAAGAGTGTGCACTGCAGAAACTGAGTAAGTGCGCAAGTCTGGAGAGTAGTTGTAGTTGCAGCTACTACAACCTGTATTCTCGGTTTAGGCTTGGACTTTCTATTGGTTATGGTTTGTACTTTATTCCTTGTGTGTTAGATATGGAGAGAGGTACACTACATTGATTGAATATTAGGCCTAGGGTTTTCTTATGGAATCATTCTCTATCAAGGTTAAGGTGCTTGGGGGTGGCTTCGGCCTATGGTTGGGTGACAATATTGCTATATTGTCTATGGTTAAACAAGAACATCTATTATTTCTAACAGGTTATGGGCCCACACTATCTTCAGACAATCTAACCACTGGAAGATAGATTGGGAGGGTTTGATCAGTTACAGTTGCAGTTGCAGTCATTTTTGTTGCAACAATGAAACCCTAACCCTCTTGTTGAGGCACCTTAAGTGAATAGATTGAACTAATTTCTCGATAGCCTAGTGAACCCTAACCCAGTGCACCTCCTGGTACTCTTAGCAAGATTAGATGCCAAGTTTGAGTTTTTTGTCAAAATCAAAGGTTGACCAAGTCAAAGTAGTCATGACTTACTCTATGAAGTCAAAAAAAAAGTTAGAAGGGGCTTCTAACTTCATAGCACGGAAGAAAAGGATTGAAATCATCCTTGCCAAGAATAAAGTGTTGGATATCATGAAAGGAAATATTGTGGAACCATAGTTTGAAGAAGGAAAAGAGAAGGAACCTCATAACAGTGCAGTTATGGACAAGTTCAAAGACAATGACATCAATTCCATGAGTATCATAGTGGACTCTGTAAAAGACCACTTGATACCCTACATCTCCCATCTTGACTCATCTAAGAAGATGTACAATGCCCTAACTAACCTCTTCTGAGTTAGAAACATTGGACAAATAATGAGTCTGAAGAATGAGCTTCATGACATGAAAATGAATGGTGATGACAATATAACATCATACCTTGTGAGGATGTCTTAGTTAAGAGATCAAATACAAGCTATTGAAGAAATCATTTCAAAGAAAGAATTGGTAAATATAGTACTTAATGGTATTCCCAAGACATGGGATACATTTTCCATAAGCATGAACACAACAAAGGATTATCCCACATTTGAAGAACTCTGGACTTTCTGTGCACAAGAAGAATCGAGGATTAATGAAAAATAGAAACCCCAAAATAAATACGATGATCAAGCTTTCACGGCAAGGTTCAAGAATTTCATAAATAAGAATAAGTTTGGCTCAAGGAAGAAACAAAATCAAGAAAAGGATATGTCAAAGATACAATGCTTCAACTGTCGAAAATATGGTCACTACATGAACCACTGTCCCAAGTTAATAAAAAGGAAGGAAACAAACGAAGCAACAATTGTCGAAGAAAGGGAACCCTCAAAGAAGGCCAAGCAGGATAAAACAAACTTCTTCTTCTAAGTCAAGGCAACAATATTCTTCATAGTTCTTGTACATACCATGTTTACATAGTTTCTTCATATATCTTGCATATATATTTCTTAGAAGATAAGATGTTCAAGTGAAACAAATACCTATGGAATAATAACAAGATAAGGATTGTTATCATGGTGACTACAAGTCAAGCAATACACATGAGAATATGAAGTACATTGGCAATCCTTGGTAACAATTCTTGTGGAAGTAATTATATAAGTAACAAGTGCCAGATAAGTTGAAATCATAATCAAACTTGAAGAGACTAGGAAGAAGTCAAAAACAGAAAGAAGTCAGCAATCAAGAGAAAATTAGAAAAATACCTATGACACTTTGCAGAAGGAAATAAGGATGCAGACGGAAGCGTGGAATCTCTTAGATGGAGGGAGTTGATTACAGAATCCCAAAAGAAGAGAATGCATTCATGCATGAAGTAAGGATTAGGAGGGAGCTAATCCTAAATGATATGATCCATTAAGGATTATTAAGTATCTGTCCTTGTTTCCATTGAAAGTAGCAACCATGATAAGCAACACATGTTCAGAAGAAGTGTTCTTCGAAAAGAAGCCTGAAAGTATTCTTGGTTGTCCATCTATATCCATGATCCTATGATAAAAGGAAGAATTTGGAATCTTCAAGGGATGGAATCCATATAAGACTCCATGGACCCAAGAGATAAAGTGAAACATAAGGAAGAACATGAAGATTCCAAGAAAGAAAGAAAATCCAGAACAACCAGTTATTATATCGAGAAACACAAGACTACCAGCTTGGTTTGAACCCACTAGAAGCAATCAAGTAGAAGAAATGGAAGTTATGATGAACAGTATATGTAATAAATTGTGAAAAAATGTTATGAATGGAAGCATTGTAAGATTCATAACTAGAGGTTCTTCCAGAAGGAAAAGAAGACTATGATAACAGCTTGTTCCCATAAATCAGTTATACCTCTATCTGAGCTAGTATATGTCCCATAGTACCCATGGATTGAATTTTACATCAGTTGGTTGTAAAATATTGTTCTCCCAATAGAGAATTTGAGGAACAAGCCTATGTAAAGAAATCTCAAGTTTTTGAAGTATACTAAAAAGAGACCCACATATGTAGATATAAGAAGACCTTGTATGGATTCAAACGACTTGATGCAGAGTATCTCATATACAACAGAAGAGTGGTGAAAACTTTCTATGACAGAGATAGTGTATTAGAATAGTTACTCAGAAGTCTGGGATGATGGATTGCTAATCCATATCAAACTCTCATGATGATAGAAGAAGTTCTACTTGAATATGTTTCAGTTGAGCCTTGCTATGATGTCATAAGCTAGCAGGAAATAGAAGTGCTAAATTCGACCATGATATATTGTAATGATCAAATCTATATGAAGCCTTCAGAGAAAACCAGTGTTCCATGACAGACCAAAGCTCATTCAGATCAAGCATTACATTCTCCATGATGAAGTCCAAAAAGAGAAGTGGTTCTCCAATATATATCTCCACGGATGAGCAGATAGAAGATATTTTGGTAAAACCTTTATCGAAGATGAAACATTTGTAAGCTGGGGCTCGTGGAGATGACTTATTTATTGAAAAGGAAGAGATTACTCCCAGGTTGGGAGGGAGCACTGATGTGTTATTGATTTATGGACAATCATTTTTTCAGTTCGAAAAATGGTCCAGGATGAGCAGTTCCTTTCCAGTTCATAAATTGGTTTGAGATTTCTAACAGACAGGCATTTTCTAGCTTGTAAAATGGTCTATATCGGACAGTTATTTTCGTAATGAAAATGGTCTAATAGATTGTTGATGTACCATAGATATCGATTCCCCTTGTTTCCATTGTGGGGGAATGGTCTAGTATAGTCATTCTTCTTGCCAGTCACTCTGAGTAGTCGTCAAGTAGAGTGGTTTTCCTCGTCGGGCAGTCATTCTTTTGAAGTTCACAGTTGTGAGCAGTTTTGAAGAATGGTCTATTTTGGAGGTTGGTGCAGGACAATCATTTCCATTAGGAAATGGTCCAGACAATCATTCCCTGAGGCAGACTCATTATATCTAGGTTTCACTATGATTAGTGCTGGAGGAATGGCCCAATTAGGAGAATGGTCCATGTTAAAAAATAAGGGACAGACATTCCCTAGGATAGAATCAATCTCTCCAGGTTGCACTATAACTAGTGCCAAAGGAATGACCCAGTTAGGTGAATGGTCCAAGATCAGAAATTAGGGACAATTATTCTTCTATGCTTGAGAAGAATAGTCCAAATAGCCCATGGTTGATGTTTTATTTTCTGAGGGCAGATGTTCTTCCATATATCATAGATGTGAGTGGAAGAATGGCCTAGATGACTCAGTTTATATCATGATAGTGTTTCTATGTAGGTTGATATTAGATGATATGATTTCTATGGAGACTATATGTCTATGGACAGTAGATGTATGCTACCGTGGTGGATTGTTTCCACTAGTTGCGACTATGTGTCACTGATTAAGTAGTCGTGTGCTACTTGGTGTGGTTGTGTACCACTGGATAGTAGTTGTGGACTACTATGGATAGATACAGTTGTGTTCTATTGAATGACGTTGTGTTGATTTCCATGTAGACTATCAGTAGTGTTGAAAATTATTATCAGCTAGATGGATAGTCAGTGTGCTAGTGGACATCCATTCTCCAAGAGGAAAATGGTCTAGAATATTTATTTCTGTAGGGCGTATGTCTGGATTAGAAGAATAGTCCTTGTATCCCATGTTGTGTCTTCTAGCATCTGTTCAAATAGTTATTCTTCTAGAAAATGTGTCTGTATTAGAAGAATAGTTCTTGCATCACTCTATGGAGTGAGTGAATTATTCAGTATCATTCCTGATTACTCAGATGGAGTATGGCTTAGTGAAATGATACAGTTGATGCTATCAGATGATATTGATAATGATGAGGGTGCTCGTGATCTAATCATGAGATATCTTGTATGGCAATGATGATGCTACCGATTGAATGGTATGTTTTTGCTCAAAACCATTTATTTCAATACCTCCCTGGATAGGAGGGAGTGTTGATATTATGGTAGTTGTGGGAGGTATTAACCTCCACATGTAACCCTGAAAAATAATAGAATATTTCGGGAAGCAAGAAGAACCCTAAAAGACTTGGACATAACCCTAGAAGTAAAGTCGGCTAAAGAGAATATTTTATATTGAGTCTTTAGCCTCCAGAAAGAGAAGTCATCCTAGATAGCCTGGAGAAATTAGTATAAATATAAGGCTCTAGAGCTTATTTGGTACACACATATCGCAACTGCAGAAATGTAAGTGCGCATTGCAAAAAATGAGTAAGTACACAAGTCTGGAGAGTAGTTGCAGCTACAACTACTGCAACCTGTATTCTCGGTTTAGGCTTGAACTTTCTATTGGTTATTGTTTGGAATTTCTTCCTTGTGTTCTAGCTCTAGAGAGAGGTACGCTACATTGATTGGCTATTAGGCATAGGGTTTTCTTTCGTAATCATTCTCTGTCAAGGTTAAGGTGCTCGGGGGTGGCTTCGGCCTATGGTTGGGTGACAATATTGCTATATTGTCTATGGTTAAATGAGAACATATATTATTTCTAACATGGACATCCTCTCCAATCCAACCCCACGTATAAGTATTGTACAATATTGAGGACAATATTTTCCTCGCTAGATAATAAATCACATTAATCCCCACCGAACGGAGCAATGGGAAACTCAAGCTAGCCCTTATATGTCATCAACTTCCCCCACATGTGCATAAGTGCATCAAGCATAGGCCTAACATGAAAGCGGGGTATTACTAGTTGAATGGCATGAACTCTCTCAAAAAATAGTGAAAATAAATCTGACGCGAATGGGAAGAATCTCATCCCATGTAAAACAACACGCTAGTGATCTAATGCATGACAAAACTATCTCAAAAAAATATTCAACCACCTAATCAATCAGGCCTCTACACTAAACTATCTACATAATACAACAAAGAGAAACTAATGTGCTACTATCAGAGCTATATAGTGACAATGTCGAGAGAATAAGACACAGGCACCTAACGTTCTCTCTATCAAATGAATGTATTTGTAGCTGACCACCACGAACCTATAACTCTGAAGAGGAATGAACCTTCAAATGGAAATATCTATGCACATATATCATTTGTGTATCTCCTGCAACACCATGCGGTAGCTCATGGAACTGGGGAAAATCCTCCCCCCTCCTAGAAAATGTATTGATGAAATAAACATCCTCCTCCATGGGATGATACCACAGGTTGGGATTGACCCTGAACCCATGTTGCCCATGATCCCAACGAAAAATAAATTGTTGTAACAACAAAGAGTTACGCATAGGGGATGTACCCTCCTAATAAAACTTCAAAATACCAACATCCATCAAAAGGTCATGTGTTGGCTATGAAATAGGGCAAGGGAATAACTCTCTCTCCCTCTCCCTAGCCTCCCACTCATGCACAAATGTGTGTGTCTCGACCTGCTATTGTTGATGTCACTCCTCATCTTGTCATCGTCATCTCTAATTCACATACAAATATTGTTATGAACATATATATAGATAAAATAAGTTTGAAATTATAAAACACATATACAAATGACTTGTATTTAAAAAAATCTAAATTAATCATTTTTTTGCCAAAAAAATATTTAAAAGTAATCAGTGCGCATAAAACAGAACATACGCCCTATGGACGGTGCTCTATATCAGACAAATACAGAGCATCGGTGACATGTTTCTTGTCACACAACCACATATTTTAGCGTGCATCCCATAAAACACATCACACCGTTAAATTGTGAAATAATCATCCCAGAGTCGTGATCTTTATAGCATTGGTTGTTGTTTATACCTAAAGGAACCACTAGGTTAAATTGTTTCATTGCAACCTAAGCAATGTGATGTGTAAATATGAATGCACCAGTGCAACCATGTTATTATAGCACCAACATTACGTTTTGTGGTATGTTGTCTTGTATAGAGCACCAGTAACGAGGTGTCCAATTAAACATCATGGCACATGAAATAATACAATGTTTTCTCGGTGTAGTACTTTTAACTGCACCAGTTCATTTCATTAACAAAGACGCACTGTAATGCTAAAATTTATGGCGCGCAAAATCATTGGTGCACTTTGTTAAACTGAAAGCACCGATGTGTCAATTCTACTAGAGCAACGATATGATGTCTAGCAGTGCATTGTATTGCTAATGGTGCCTTACAAAAGATGAATTGTGATGCTTATTTTTCAAAACTTGTTGTGGTGTGTACCTTTATATTTTACGCATTTATGTTCCATGCTTATTGTCACACCACTACATATTACAACAGTGCATCTAATAAGTCGCACTGCTCTAATAGATTATTAAAAATTCATTCTGATGGTGTTCTCTTTACAACACCTGTGTGCTTGTTGGACAGATGGGAACCTCTAGGTTAATTTTTTTTATAGAAACTGAAGTGGTGTGATGTGTTAATATTAATTCACTGGTGCTACCGTGGTATTGGAGGATCGATGTTTTGTTTAGCGGTGAGTTGTAAAGGATAGAGCATTGGGAACAAGGTGTCCAATGAGATTCCCCGCTATGCCAAGTCAGTGAATATATGTCCCAGTGCAGTTGTGTAAACAACACCTATTCATTTGGTTAAAATGGTTGCACCTCTATGTTAAATTTTATATATCATTAATTTAGTAGTGCGGTTAAGTAAGTGAAATGTGTCAGTGTGGGGCGAAGCCAATTTTGCATCGATTGTGGAGCGTTACAAAGGATGCACCGCTTTGTTTTTAAATTTTATCGCGGTGCTCTTTCTTGAATGACATAGGTGAGTACATTTATATTATATGCACCGAGGGTGGTTATTATTGTGAATTTAACATAGTACATGCCTCTTAGGGGTGAGCCAAAGCGTTTAGGTGCACCATGTGGAATTGGAAAAAAAATGAAAAAAATGCAAAATTTCAAGCTAAATTCAAATTTTAATTGGATGAAAATGCAAATGGGAATGTAATAAACAATTTACCTGGCCTCTTATGTCCTGAGGAGGCATGGTTTCATTATTGAGAGGAAATGAAAATTCATGGTAATTTCCAAAAATTGGAAATGTGTGGAACCTACCAATGCATCTATCCACGTCATTGTAGAGCACTAGAAACAGGGTGTCTTTGGAAAGAGGGTGAGAATTGGATGCAAAAAAAGAAAATCAATTTGGTATTTTTGTATTTACCATACAACAGTGCGCTTGATGACATAAATGTGCACTGGTGTGTAATGTTCAACGACACTGGTGTAGTTTATTTGGTGACTTTATTTTTTATTATAACATATGAAATTTATTTTGAACATTAAAGAACCAATACTTTATTTTTTATGTATGCATCGATGTGTATGTACCTTAAAGGTGTACCAATAAAAAAACCTTTGTAAAAACCTCTGGTCAGCCACCTCCGCTATAAACAAAGAAGGGATAGATTTTTGGGGGGAGATTCTATAAAAAACTCCACAATAAGGTGTTATCCTCGTAGTGTAAATAATCTAACAATGTCCCGTGAGATATCCTTAAAAGGATGACAATCCATTCCATTTTGACATGATACTTTCCAAATGGTATTTTGAAACTTCCTTTGGATGTCTTGTCAATGAAAAAAATTATATTATTAGAATCTCCTTCTGATAGACATCTTGTGTGACTTTTTGGTTTCCATTTGGCATCCTCCCCAACGATTAATATTCATTGTGTATCTATCTCATGCAAATCTAGTTCTTTCATATTTTGAGCATCCCCTAGTCTAGGTGCAGTCACTCAAGAAATTATTATATTTTATGTTTTGTAATGGTGAGCTCATCTTGAAAAAATTTAAAGTAACTTAGAAACAAGATCTACTTAGTTGTTTAATCCTTGACAAGTCTTCTAAAAATTAATTCATAACACTATTAGGGATCTCTAGATCAAAACTCCTCCAATTATTCATAACAATATATTGAAAGTCTTCATATTGGTATCTGCAAATTATATTTGAAAGAGTGGAAAGATTATCTTTATATTCTTCAATATCTAACAGAATTAGAAAATGATCAAAGCCACTCCCATTTTAAAAACGGGATCAAAATATATACAAAGTGACTATCTATATGATCCCAACAGGGGTGTTGGTAGTACGACTGTCATTACACCAAAACCCGCAGGTTATTGGTAAACTCACCACCGCCATATTTCATGGATCCACAAGAGGCGATTAGTCCCTTGTCATGATACATCAGGGAGCGTTGATGTAATGTCCCCACTTTGGGACATCATCACAGGGCAGAGATTTATGATGACCAGAGTAGCCAAATGGATGCTAGAGCGAGTACAGGGGTATTTGAGAGGCATTGTGGGGTCCAGCTTGCATTGATGATCAT